>BMAT01008883.1:102326-118548 GCA_019649035.1 Elysia marginata
TCTCTCTCTCTCTCTCTCTCTCTCTCTCTTTCGTGATTCTCTTTAGACTCAAACGTTTCAACAATTGACGAGAAGCTCTATTTCAATTTTATTGGTTCTGTTAGTATTTTTTGCTGTTAAATTTCAGTTTTTATGTCTTTTACTAAAACCCAAAATGTCAGTTGTATAGAGCTTAGGCTTGGTATTTTTTATTTCTTTTTTTGCTGTTGTTGTTTAGTAATTCATGTTTTACATTAAGAATACGTCATCCCCATATAGCTTCATTGAAAGAGTAATTACAACGCATACTTAATTGCAGAAATTTTCAAAGTTTAAAAACTAGAATCTTCTTCAAAATTCACGATTTATTTTTTTTTGTTACAATTTCCATAGGCTTTTTTAAAATATTTTAATATCATTTTAATCTGCATTTATGATCTGAAGGCACTAAAGCTAACATTCGCTGTCTGTTTCTCCTCTCTGAATGCCGCAGTCTATGTGTACGCGGCGCCGCGCGACTGTCACGTGTCTGAGCGTGTTTGTCGCCTCCGTGTTCCTGTACGGAGCAACGCCGTTCGCTGCAGAGGTCCGCTACACCGAGCACGACCAGTACAGAGTCTGCTCGGAAAAACCCGCGTTCAGAAAATTCATGCAGGTAAGTGGGGGTTCTCTATACACTACTGCTTATTTTAATCTGAATTTTAGTTTATGGAACATGGCTTAAGATATTCTATGTGTCATTTTTGTCATTCCTAAAATCAATTCTTTGTGTAAAAAGTAGCGCTCCTAGCTGTTTTGTATACGGTAAACTATGATTTTTTTCATTATTTGTTCACCGAAAGGTTAAAGTCATAAAGTATTGATTAAAACTTCTTAGCGCTGATCACAAAAATCTTTTTCCATCATCAGTGTACGAACAGTTATTAAAATTGTCTCATGAAAAAACAAACTTTACTACTTAGGCCACGCTTGTTAGAGACATTTTGAATGAATGTGGATTAGGGTATGCCTGGATTAATCAGTGCGTTGATAATGAATCGCAGTTTCTATCCATTTTTACAGAAGGAATTAGAGATATGTATTTGCAGGAGTGGTGGGCTGAGGTTGAAGATACCAGTAATTACAGATGGTATAAACAAATCTTTGTTGTATTACAGATTGTATGAGCATATTAAGTCGTCCTTTTGCTATGAAATGTATTTGAGTGCATGTGTAAAAGCGCACATAATTTCCTTAAGTAGAAGTCGTCTTAGTTCCCATGCATTTAATGTTGAGCGGGGTAGGTGGGGGCCACAAAGAGTACCTGTAAATTAAAGATTATGTAGCGTCTGTTGAATCATTGAATATGGATACCATTGTTTAATTGAAAAAAGTATATTCAAAGAATGTAGACGAAGATGTTTGCCTGATAAGCTAGCAGAGAAACCAAGTATGTTTAAATTGGTCAACCTTTTTTCAGAATAGGAATTAACAAGAACTAACAATGCTAGCTGCTTTATACGCACCAGTGTTGAGGGAGTTTACAAAAATTATCGTGTGAATGAGAGTTTTCCGGCTGCGCATGACACGACCTAGGGACTGACACGACATAGGGACTGACACGACATAGTGACTGACACGACATAGGGACTGACACGACATAGGGACTGACACAACATAATGACTAACACGACATAGTGACTGGCACGACATAGTGACTGACACGACATAGTGACTGACACGACATAGTGACTGAGTGACTGACACGACATAATGACTGACACGACATAGGGACTGACACGACATAGTGACTGAGTGACTGACACGACATAATGACTGACACGACATAGTGACTGACACGACATAGAGACTGACACGACATAGGGACTGACACGACATAGTGACTGACACGACACAATGACTGACATGACATAGGGACTGACACGACATAGGGACTGACACGACATAGGGACTGACACTGCATAGTGACTAACACTACATAGTGACTAACACTGCATGGTCTTAGTTTGTGAGAAGCGAACTCGATCAACTCATGCAAGCAAAACCGTTTGTGCTAATTCCTTCGTAGAGTGAGACTGAGACGCATAAATCAATGATTAGTTTTTGGTATTATAGGCATTAAATGTGAATAACTTGTGTAGGGGTTATGCGTGGATGTCCAGCTAGTTTCAACATTGTTTCTTGAGTTTCTAGCTAACTCACCCTGTTTATGAAAATGTTATTAAACTGCTTGTCACCAAGATATTAAAGGAGGCTTAACCTAAAAGCTGCAAACATAGGTAACTACGAGTGGTAAAAGCATTCGTAAGATGATGAAGTAAAATAAAATTAAAAACTGGCTGTTGACTTCCAGTTTTCAACGCGTATTAGCGTTACTCTTTCCTTATCACTTTCCAGACGAACAGACAGACAGGTATGCCTTCATCCTAATGATGTGCGGTTGACTACAGGGGCAATGATTAGTTTTTGATCTATATTCTCAGGTGTTTACATACATAGACTCTCTTCTGACTCTACTGGTGCCCTTGATCGCCATCTCCTGCATGCTGGTGGGTCTGGTCCTCTCCATCTTTCATGCCTCCAGATGGAAAAAGCGGATGGGCGGCCTGGCCCTGGTGATGCGAGCTCCAACTCCACCCCCGCGCTACAAGAAATCTCAAACTTCTGCAGCCAAAAACACATCGACAGAGCAAGCATCGGGCGACTCCGTGCCTCTAAGGACCGGAGGTTTTATAAACGGTTCCATGCATGCGCATGAGCATGAGCAGACACAGGAGTCAAGTTCTGTAACGTACACATGTAGGTATCATCACGGGAATTCCCGTCACCAGTTCGGGAAAACCCACAAGAAACACGCCGTTAGTGCTCACCAAAATCACAAGAGTGCGTCTGCTTCTTCAGCAAAACGTGGTGCACACCGCCCTAAAAACGCTCAAGTTAGGGTGACGAGAATGCTGTTTGCGTTGTCTGTGTCGTACGTCGTCATGAACGCGCCGTCCCACGTGACACGGTTATATTTCCTGATACGAACTGTCAACGTGCTTGGCGAAGGAGAGGGTTGTCAGCTGACCTATAGAGAGGGGCTGATAAACCTAGCTCTACAGTATGTCACGTATGCCCACAGTGCCGGCAAGTTCTGGATTTTTCTCTTGTTCAGTAAAAACTTCACAAAGAGCTTGACAATGCTGTTCAAAGAATCGTTTCTCTGTAGACGGCCGTGCTCAAAGATGTGATGACAAGAGAACTGCACGTACATTTTGTTGCCATAATTGTATCATAAATCAAAAAGTTATCCTAATCTTGAAGCTATGTCCACAAAAGATCTTCATTCTGTCGCTTGTGATGCAGAGAACTAACTTAAAAGAACAGCAAAAAAAATGATTCTGTTTTAAGAGGGTTTTTTTTTTACCCTCAATCCATTTTGAAGCAGTAAATTAAGTTCCCTTGTAAACTTTTTTGTTAAGACCAATGAAGAAAAAAAGTTTGTCGTGCCTGATGTAGATCAGACTTAATATTGCTTTAAAATATTAGCAAGAAGTTCTATATTTCTTAATCAATCCTTTTAGAAATGATGACAAAACACTATGATACCTTAAGATCGATACGAAGAATGACAGTGAAAAATTTTTCGTCTTATTTCTGAAAAATATTTCCACTTCCTCTCATACGGTACGCTTTTTACCGTAGCTCTATAATTGCACTGTGAAGATGTGATATTTGAGAGGCAGTTTACGACTCTGTAATAAATACTGTTCACCAATTACAGGAGGAAGTGTTAAACTGTATGGTGTTCATTAAGGGGAGGGTGTATTAAACTGTATAGTGTTCATCAAGGGGAGGGAGTGTTAAAGTGTATGATAATCACCAAGGGGAGGGAGTGTTAAACTGTTTGATGTTCATCAAGGTGAGGGAGTGTTAAAATGTATAATGCTAATCAAGGGGAGGGACTGTTAAACTGTATAGTGTTCCTCAAGGGGAGGGAGTGTTAAACTGTAAGGTGTTCAACAAGGGCAGGGAGTGTTAAAGTGTATGATCTTTATCAAGGGGAGGGAGTATTAATCTGTATAATGTTCATCAAGGGGAGGGAGTGTTAAACTGTATAGTGTTCAAGGGGAGGGAATATTAAACTGTATAGTGTTCATCAATGGCAGGGAGTCTTAAACTGTATAGTGTTCATCATGGGGAGGGCGTGTTAAACTGTGTAGTGTTCATCAAGGGGAGGGAGTGTTAAACTGTATAATGTTCATCAAGGGGAGGGAGTGTTAAAGTGTATGATGATCATCAAGGGGAGGGAGTGTTAAACTGTTTGATGTTCATCAACTTGAGGGAGTGTTAAAATGTATAATGTTCATCAAGGGGAGGGACTGTTAAACTGTAAGGTGTTCAACAAGGGCAGGGAGTGTTAAAGTGTATGATCTTTATCAAGGGGAGGGAGTATTAATCTGTATAGTGTTCATCAAGGGGAGGGAGTGTTTAACTGTATAGTGTTCATCAAGGGGAGGGAGTGTTAAACAATATAGTGTTCATCAAGGGGAGGGAGTGTTAGACTGTATAGTGTTCATCAATGGAAGGGAGTCTTAAACTGTATAGTGTTCATCATGGGCAGGGAGTGTTAAACTGTATAGTGTTCATCATGGGGAGGGAGTGTTAAACTGTATAGTGTTCATCATGGGGAGGGAGTGTTAAACTGTATAGTGTTCATCAAGGGGAGGGAGTGTTAAACTGTATAGTGTTTATCAAGGAGAGGGAGTGTTAAACTGTATAGTGTTCATCAAGGGAAGGGAATGTTAAACTGTATAGTGTTCATCAAGGGGAGGGAGTGTTAAACTGTATATTGTTCATCAATGGGAGGGAGTGTTAAACTGTATAATGTTCATCAAGGGGAGGGAGTGGTAAACTGTAAGGTGTTTCTCAAGGGGAGAGAGTGTTAAACTGTATAGTGTTCATCATGGGGAGGGTGTGTTAAACTGTATAGTGTTCATCAAGGAGAGGGAGTGTTAAACTGTATTTTGTTCATCAAGGGGAGGGAGTGTTAAACTGTATAATGTTCATCAAGGGGAGTGAGTGGTAAACTGTAAGGTTTTTTTCAATGGGAGAGAGTGTTTAACTGTATAGTGTTCATCAAGGGGAGGGAGTGTTAAAAAATATAGTGTTCATCAAGGGGAGGGAGTGTTAAACTGCATAGTGTTCATCAAGGGGAGGGAGTGTTTAACTGTATGTTTTTTACTAAGGGGAGGGAGTGTTAAACTGTATGATGTTCATCAAGGGGAGGGAGTGCTAAAATCTAATGGAAAGTTGTAAATTAGTTTAACGATTCATAATAAACCTCTGTGTAAGAGACAACAATAAACAGGTAACACGAGAACAGTCATGAAAGGAACATTAACCTCAAATAACGCAAAACAATTAGCAAATACAGCATCATAAACAGTAAACAGTAAAGAGAGGACTATAAACAGTAAATAAAGCAACATAAACAGTAAAGAAAGCAACATAAACAGTAAAGAAAGCAACATAAACAGTAAAAAAACAACATAAACAGTAAAGAAAGCAACATCAACAGTAAAGAAAGCAACATAAACAGTAAAGAAAGCAACATAAACAGTAAAAAAGCAACATAAACAGTAAAAAAAACATAAACAGTAAAGAAAGCAATATAAACAGTAAAGAAAGCAACATAAATTTTAATGAAAGAAACACAAACCGTAAAAAAAGAAGACAATGATATATATAATAACTGTATATGAGGAGTATTGAATTATTTCTCGCTCAATGAGTATATCACTATTTACGTCTCATGATTTCACTTGCCTTTTTTTGTTATTATTTTGGAAATTCGTTAAAACTAGTTGTTTGTTAAATATCATGATGAGTTAATAATAAGTATCTATCGTATCTATGTTGTTTGTGAAAGCCTATAAAAAATACATTAGCTGGGCACAGACTCCGTCGCCGAATACTGGCCCTTAAAACATCCCAAACAATGTAATGCATGTATCTTCAAGTTTGTTGCAATCACTTGGAGTAAGTCAGTCGTCGAAATTGTTCACATCATGAGGTCTTTACATTAAACAAGGCATGTCCTAGGCATCCAAATGTTTATAAAATGTACAATGGTACCACAATTTTGTCGAAAGATAATTTTAAATTTGAAAGAATACAGAAGAGAGGAGTGAACTAACTTTGAAAGAAGTTTTCCCTTTATAATACATCCGACATTAGAATCATTTTAACTGGTCGCCAGACGATTATGCTTTATCGCTTTGGAGTTTCTCTGAGTTTTCAATATTGTCTTTCTTTGTTAGTGATAGCTGATAAAGCCGTTGTAGGAGAAATGTTTCCACCTTTGAAACGTTGTGTTTTTTATTTGTTTGTATGTTTTTTGTTTTTGTTTACATCGAAGAGCTTCTTATTTTGTTTTTGTTTTACATTATCATGGCTGCTTTCATGTCACATTTCAGTGATGTCAACACCACAAGAAGATTTGGTGTCGCCAGAAATAGGTCATTGCCTGGAAATTTTGAGTTCCATACATGACCTTCATAACGTGGGGTGGGGGTAAGGGGTGATTATATTGTTTGTAAATTGAATTCTGAACTGCTCTTGTTATAAACATGCTACATGAAACTGATACTTCTCAAAGATAATAAAAATACACACATCGTTGGTATTGTCGTCGTCTTTTTTGGTGCTATTTATGTGTTGAAAGGATTTGAGGTGGTTGAACTTGGCATTTATTGGGGACTATGTGACTTGGGAAATCTGGCTGAATTTGTGGGCCAGTCGCGTAAGGAGAATTAAATTTACTGTGATCCCGTTTATAGAATGAATTTACGAGTAATTGTGAAGGCATAAATCAGTAATGATTGAAAGATATCAACAGTTATGTGTTCATCGAATGCGTGCTTAGAGTGACAATAGAGTGTCGGTGGCGATGGAACTCAGACGGTCCCGCATTAGTTTACTTGTACAAGGAGCTAAGAGATAGACAGACACACAGACAGAAAAAGAGAGAGACAGACTGACAGGGAGACAGAGAAAAAGTGATAGAGCGACAGATAGAGAGAAATTGTTTGAGAGAATGAGACATAACGCTATTTGAGGAACGACGATAAAGAAAAGGGAAGTGAAAAGGCTAATGTAAGGCTTGCTTTCAATACTTTTAAACCGCCTTGACTTTTACCTTTGGGCAAAATGGTTTAACGGTGAACCCCGTTTATCTCGTGAACGCAATCAGTTTTAAATAAAGTCCAGCGGGGTATGGGAGGGGGGGGGGGAAGGGAAAGAAAAACAACTAGACATTTTGTTTTCAGAGGAAATTGGTTCAATTTTTATTCTCGGAGCTAAGGCGCACTTTTAGCATTAGCAGCTTAAGAGTAGTAGCAAAATGAGCAAGATGGATTTCTGTTCTGTCGTTAATCGCGTAAAACTTCAACCTAAATATGCCTGGAAAAGATATTAAAATCAGCTGTTTACTGAGTAAACTTGGTTTGTGAGGCAGTTAGGGTAAATCTGGCAGAAGGCGCTCGAATTCGGTTAGAGTTATAGCCCTTAAATATAATACTTTGCTATAACACCAACTGTTTTGTTTGCTTTTATAATGAAAAACTCCAGGTATAAATAATCTAACATTTTACTTTTTACAACCTTTTAAGCGCATAAATTATAGTTTTACAAATTATTGTAGGTATATGCGTGAGGAGCTGGGAAAACCAGCCACATTGGTCAGAAAATGAAAGATACTTTTTTAAAATTAAATTAAAAGGAAAGGTTGCCCAAAACTTACTATTTTTTAAAGGATATGTTGAATAACATTAAAAATACGAAGTATTTTGTTAATGTTATTAAGTTGGAGATAAAGTAAAATATTTTCTTTTAAGGGCTATGACTCCAAACGTGTATCAGCGACATGTCAACGGTTCCTCCAGCTCCTCACACATATATTACACTTTCCTTGCCTCTGCATCTTCAAGGCAATTCAACGTCACTGCATACAATGTAAGTTCAGAGCAGCAGTTAAGCATTTATTATTTCTGAACCTTTATATTTGGTAGGGGGGGGGGGAGTCAAAGACCCTGTGGGCCGATAATATGGTCCAACTGTGTTTTCAGCGTGTCGGTTTGAAGTTTGATGTGTGTCACATGCAAAAGAAAACTTCTTTTTTTTCCAAAGTGGTGGCAATCATGTCGTCTGCCCGCTTCTAATCAACCCGCTTCTACACATTCGAACATGGTTGTCAAAGGAGATTCCAGTTTCATCAAGTACACGTGTACAGGTAAAATGTTTTTTGAAGTTTATAACCAATATTATTCAGCTTAGTTTGTTTTGTTGAAGAGCAGACAGTTCAAAATCAAATAATTTAATGTCCTCTAAAGGCTCAATGTTTTGGTTTTACAGCATGAAATAGAGAAGATATATAAGCACGTTTACAGGTAAACAAACATCACTGAATTCCACACTGTCACTTTCACCAGCTATCGAACCATTTCAACACTTATAGACATACAAGGAACATTGATAGATACGCAAGTAAATATAGAAAGGCAGAACAGAAAAAAAGCGTGTAACTCTTTTGAAGATAAGTTCTTATCGGAATTTCAAGAGTATAGATGAGACAACGTATGCGATTGGCTGGAACTTGAGTCACCAATGATCGTGAAAATAGATGAGACAACTTATGCGATTGGCTGGAACTTGAGTCACCAATGATTGTGAAACAATTAAATAATCAACTATGTCGTGAAATGAAATCAAGTCAAGCCGGTTTTAAAACTTGCAGCGAAAACTTACTGAAAGATAGTAGATTGATGGGCTTCAATTTTAACAACGCATGAATAAACTATAATAAAAGTAACATAAGACCAAATATGATTTACATGTAATAGTGTTTCTCTCATCTGTTTTTCTTACATCAGTTATAAAATATTGTACGCGAACTTGTTCTGAGCATAACAAACAAAAGATTTCATAAAGAAGCAGCTATTCCCTTTTAGTGTTTTGTTCATATTTTGTAGTTAAATGTATTACAATAATAACTACATTACAAACATATTAGACTACACAACTGCTGCCCGGGACAAACAAAAAGCATTATATGCAGTGATGAGAGGTGCTGCATTTCATTTGTCCACGGCAGACTGGTAGGCCTAATTATTTTGATGTCATCGAGTGTGAGTTTCATATCGTAGCTCAATATGTTTTGTTTATGTTATGGATACAGTGCTGTTCTAAGTAACTCCGCATTGATTAGATCAGATCAGAACACAGGGAGTACAACGCCTAAAACGTTTACTCTAAAAATGGCAGTATTGTTGATTTTGTTTGTGCTTTCACGTTTTGTATACAAGTGCTGCATTTTAAAGTCAAACAAGAGTGAACCGAGTGTGTAATAATGTATCAAAATAATCGCCTTCCAGCTCTTATTACCTTCACGTAGGCCCCTTCTATTTGGGATGTAATATTTACATAGAGTTTAAACAAAAAAGAAAAAAGTCTCTATGGTTTAGCTTTGAAATTATTAGACCTTGATGCATGTCCCTACAATATTAAATACCCTGCCTATCGACAAACAATTTTTTAGCCTGTTTTCGAATATACAGATTTGGGAACAAATAGTTCCTTATTTTTTTAAATACTACCTCCCTAGAGAAATATCCCATGTTATTATAAACGTTGTACAAATTACCCCCTGAAGCTAACACTACTGAATCTACAGAGATTATCTCGGACTGGCTTCTTGAGCTAGAGACATCCCATCCAGATTCCCTTAATTTGGTTTTGGGAGATTTTAACAAATGCACCTTTTAGTCCTCGTGCCCTACTTATAAACAACATGTCAGCTGCCCTACACAAAACTGCAGTAGGCCTACTCTCGACCTGTGCAATGGAAACATTTCGAAAAGGGAAAAACGCGTACATTGCTACCACCACTCGGACTTTCGGACCACAGCACAGAATTTTTAACACCCAAGTACAGGCCCAAATGAAAAACACTAAAACCAACAACAAAAACTGTTAAGATCCCGACAGAAGAAACATTGCAGGTATTGCAAGATTGTTTGGACACAACAGACTGGGTCATTTGTAAAGAAAACTATCGTGACATACATGAACTGTCTCATCAACTGACACAGTCTCATGCTATTTGCGCTTTTGTGAAAGTATTATGATCAATGCTATGGAACTGAAATGCTACCCAAACAACAAACGATTAGTGCCAGAGTAGATGAAGGGATTAGTTAGCCCAAATAAAAGGGCTTTCCTGGAAAAGATGAACTCAAAACTAAAGAATTACTATTCACATAAACTGAACTGGCCTGCTCATGTTGATTTTTTGTTTGTCTGACGAAGGCGTAAAGCCAACAGCTTACTTGTTTCGTCACTATTTTTATCACTTAAATATATACCTTAGTTGAAAAAATTTCACTTGCTGCTCATTTTGATGTTTTATGCAACAAGTTGAAAAAGAGGCCGCTTTTTCTTAAAATGTTGAAGTGTTTACATATGGATGAAAGCATTCTAAAAAATTCCATCAAGCTCTCATTCAAAGTTTTACATTTGACATAAGTTGTTGGGGAGGGAAAATTACAGAAGAGGATTAACAAAGAAATATAGATCCACAAAAATACCGGGTGAGGAGCGGCTACTTTTAAACGATCTAAACAAAAAACACAATAATTATGATAAAAGCATAAAAATATTTTTATATAGCAAATGATTCTCGCCACCCTCTATGGAATGCAAATCTGATTTCAGGAAAATCAATAAGATTTATTACTATCTTTAGTAAAACAGAAGGTTAGAAAAATCTTTTGTCCCGGTATCATCTCGAAAATTGTCGGGAGAAACAAGCACACGTCAGGGTTAGTTTCAAGGCTTTGCGTTCGTCTATCTACGTGTTTTAAATGTCTGTGGATTTATGGCCGTAAGGAGGACTGTGAGAGAAGTGAGAGGAAGTGAGTGAGAGAGGGAGAGGGAGAGAGAAACTTGCTTCTGACGTAAAAGTGTCTTGTTTGAAGTAAGGTCTTCACACTACGTAGCTGCGCACGTTTTACGTCTTCCTGTGCTTGAGTGTGAAATATACTTGACAACCTACATGCCTTTTATAACAGAACCAATTTTCATGCCAAATTTCCAATTACGGATCAATAAAATGTATCCTAACTCATCTTATCTAAAAGCAAAATAAAATAGTAAACAAAATTAAATTAGGCTGTGAGTTTATGTCTGTCTATAAACTTAATCATAAATAAAACAAATAATAAGGTGTTTCCAATGTGGATGCGCACTGTTGCATGAAGGATGTTTTTGAGTTACACGACTTTTGTGATATGAATAGAATAGAGACCAATCATGATGCTAAACGTTTTATATATTTTGGCACTGATTGAATTTTCACAGTTAAGGTTCATAGACATCATCGCTTCCAGCGCTCGACTGCTTGGGTTTGTTGTTGTTGTTGTTGTTATTGTTGTTGTAATTGTTGTTCAATTCTCTGCTAGATGCGGCCCTGATGTTGTTAATTTTCTTAGCAATTGTGTCCTTCTTAACGCAAGGATCGAATTCTGTGCAAAGTTTGACAAGGTTAAAATCGAAGGTTTTCATAGGCCTTTTTTTATTTCTGTGGTCTTAAGACTAAATTTTCCATAAACACTCGACGGATTTGTAGGCTTCTATTAAAAGTCATATCAACTCATATAATACCGGTGTAAATCACATAGGCTCAGAGCAGTAAGCCAATAATGTGTGCAAAAGTAGAAGTATTATACTAGAAAAGATGGATACAAGCATCGCCATGTGTGGCCTAGGCTCAAATCTCGAAAAAGATTGTATGTCGCACCTATTCACACATGAGCTAGACCCAGTCTGTGTAGACAGTTCTAATTTTAAAATGCCGGTACACAATTACATGCACTGCAAATAAACACAGATAAAACCAGTTAAACGTAATTTCACACATACAGCCTATTTAAAAGTCTTCAAAGACGAATATTGCTAACTCTGAGGCGCTTGTTCCAAATTTGACATTTATTAGAAGGAATCTTTTCATTTCTCTGGCTAAAGAACTTGCTTCCACAACATCAGGGACCGACGTGTTGGAACATATCAATCAGGCATTGGATCTTTAACCTGATTTTAGCTATCGCTTAAAGATTGATTTCTTAAAGGCTACCGATGCCTTGATTTCCTTAATGCACGCCCACATCTGTCATTAGCATGTATCGAAAGAGCTCTCAACCAGCGCAGACAGTATACTCACGATAAAACTTTATAGAAGTTGGAACATACATAGGTTTTTCTTTAATGATCCTCTTAAAGAAGGAAATTCCTGCATGTCCAAATTAAACAGTTTTAAAAAGACAATAGAGTTATTACGGTAAACCAAGCTCAGATCGGGTTATATTGAGTTAGTTACAGTCTCTACAACTGTGTTGTGTACTCTTAAAGATGTTGAAAAAATTATAACTCTTGTTGATCTCTATCTTACATTATTTCATTTTGAAGACACTAAAACTGGTCTACTACATAGCGTATTATAACATTGAAGGTGCTTGGGCTCAAAATTTGTTTGAGCGACTTTTGTTTGAATCATGTCGATTTCACCTTCTTTCAGATCTTGCATAGCTACAAGCTATGGGGACATTTCATACCACCGCCCTCTCGTCTTATAATTATTTTTTTACGTCGTGTTGATCTTGCCGACTATCTTCACTAACAGCTGTAGGACAGTACAAGAGACTTAACACAGGCAGCCTACTAATTTTGCCAAATCGCCCGGAATTCAAATCTGTGCGCCAATAACGCAGGAAGCAGAGAGGAGCAGTAGACAGTTTTGATCTTTATCGGCATGAAGAAGCCGCCAAGTTTTCCATTAAAGAAATTTCCAATTAGATTGTTCTATACGTCCTGTAATTATTGTATTAATATTAGAGAGGAAAGGTAGACTGGACGCCAATACTTAAACTGTGCTCTTGGGACTTTTTCTTTGGAGTAACATAGATGACTTTCTCAGACAGGTTTGAATGGATAGAACCATCAAAGAAATTATAAGCTGCTCTTTTATCTTTTAAAGCCCAGGTTTCAGTCAGACATAATGTGTAGTCGTATAGCGAAAAGTTATACTTAAACAAAGAGTACTGGGTACAGAATCAGAAATGGCAAAAGTAGCTTTTACATCTTGTTATGCACAAAGCTTTTCGCTTTTACATTTGGTTTCTTTGGAATTTTAATATTTTTTGTAAAAAGCAAATTACTCTTATATATTTGTTGAAATCACACACAAATCTTAGGAGGCAGAACAAGCTCAAACATCTGACCAACAAGGTCATTCGCTGAAGATAGCTTTTTAATGCCCGAAATCTAGTTGACGAGGAATGTCTATGTTTTCTGGGGCCGACCTTAAACTCAACACGATACCTTGATGATTGAGAAAATCCTTTTGTCTTCCGTTTTTCAGCCACTCCAACTTGTGACAGGATACGCATACTTTGTGTGGCACGGCACTGTAGGAAAAAGATTTGCATCGTAACAGAATGTTTTTTGAACTGGTCTGATACACAGTTCCTGCCATTAGACTGTCGTCACGTGATTACTTCCAGGTAGATATAGGTCAGCCTCATTTAACACACTCTAAGCTTTGGCGAGATTATTCTAGGAAGAGTAAAATGTGTTATCAAACTATCTCACCTGACCATCAACGTTTCCATGCTACACTTGTGATGTGTTATAAGGAGTTTTTTAAGCACTTTCAAGTTTGAACTTAAAATAAAACTTAAATTGTATTTTACTATACCGTTGATGTTTTCTTCTCTTGATTTTGTTTCTTAAGTTACATTTGATGTGTTTATCTTCATGTAATTTAAGATCTATCTGTACGACCTATAAGTTGTACAATATTTTTTTAATATCCTGAATTCAGGTATTTTAAGAAAATCTGAAAACACATCGACTTCAAGTTTTAAATACGTTCCTTTGTAATGCTGCTGAAATGACAATGTTTTTCTTGCTCTCTTGTCTGAGAGTTTTTCAAAGGTTTTGAATTTAACATGTAAGAAGACACGGTGAACATTTCGATATTCAAATCTATTTTCACATTTGAATTTATCTCTCTCAGTCTTGGCAATTACGATTACAATACCTGTTCCTTTGCTATTTGGTCCCCTCCTGGGGCTGGCATTGTATGATTTGTACTTCATGTGCTCAGCTTCTTCTAAACTGCTGAACTGGTTATTGAATAAATAGCATCTATAAGTCAAAGGTTTGAATCATACTAAAGGCAGATATTTCGGGCATTTTCACTAAAAGGCCTACTCCTCTCCTGCTAATTTCATACCTTTACAATATTTCAATCAACTGCTTATTAGTCTGGATATAATTATGATCAAGATTGATGACCTTAGTATCTTGTATCATCCTCTGTTTGATAAGTTTTACAAGGGTACACAAAGAAGGGCCGCCTTTACAAGAGATACAGAGATGTTTTGAATGACGGTCTAAAGTGATAGACCTATATCCTGCCTAGTTTGAATGACGGTCTGAAGTGATAGACCTATATCCTGCCGAGTTTGAATGACGGTCTGAAGTGATAGACCTATATATTCTGCCTAGTTTGAATGACGGTCTGAAGTGATAGACCTATATTCTGCCTAGTTTGAATGGCGGTCTGAAGTGATAGACCTATATCCTGCCTGGTTTGAATGACGGTCTGAAGTGATAGACCTATATCCTGCCTAGTTTGTTCTCACAGCACAACACAGGCAGCTGCGGCGTGTTCTGGCCAGGAAAGCAACAGCCTCACTAAGGCCTACACAACCAGCCGCAGAATGCTCGAGAGCGCCGTCACAGAGCAGCGTCTGTCCCTGCTACGTCAGGTTAGGTTGTTTGAATTACAACGTCTCTTTTCAACAACAAGGTTATATCGGAGACGGCGCTTGAGACAATTGAAAGCGTTCTGCCACACTGTGATGTAAGGAGCACTTGTATACACCACACCCAGTCACTTTATCCTGACACCGGGCCGACCAGATTTAGCACTATTTCCATAATGCCAGACACTAGGCGGATCAGGTGTTAATATCAATTTTAAAGTCCTTGGTTTGACTCGGCCGGGGATCGAAACACGCACCTACCGATCTCTGAGCGAGTGCCTTACCGCTAGGCCACAGAACCGGTTGTCCCACTACAACAGCAGAAGTTCAGTGCCCCATCTGCTCTAGACTCTGCAAGTCTAGAATTGGCTTGCAAAGCCACCTACGTTTGTGTACAGAGATAAAGCTTAAAATGTTTTTTGTCATGCTGGAGATCTCGAGACCAGCACCGCCCCCGCTCATTGCTCGCTCTGCAAGCAAAGACAAGAGAGCCGAGACACGCTGGCTACGCGTATACGCATGGCTGCATAGCAATAGAAAAAAAAGCCGATAAATTCAAAACATAATAACGGCAAGTACAAACACATACTACTACAGCCTACACTAAAGAACCACTAGGTGTATGCCTTGTTTACTAGTCCAGGAAGAGAGCCCAAAAATAGGCCGAACCTAAAACTAATTGCTTTCTGACGTTTTCTTGTATTTTCTTGTTAAGAAATGTTTGAAGTGTAACATACTAAAAGTTTACCGCCGCAGAGGCGGGGGAACATACTTTTTTCAGAGGTCAAAGGTCATCAAGTGCAACTTTGTGAAAAAATTAAAAATTTTGCAAATTGAGTTTTTTACTTGAAATAAGACACATTTTCATCCTAATAATTGACAAAGGTTTAGATTTTGGGAAAATTAACATCTTAATGCCATAATTTACTAAGCTAAAGAGCGATTTTTTTTTTCAAAGTCCGCTTTCTCCACTAGGTCATTTTCGTGACACGTGTGTACATTTTTTTCATTTACGGCGCTTAAATCCGGGTTATATGCTTGAAAATGGCTACACACATCATTTATAGAAATGTCTTGGACTTAAATATCATTTTAGGGTTATTAGTGTATAAAAAGAGGTCAAAGGTCACTGATAACGTTGACAACTTGTTCCAGCTTTTTTCTTATTCTATATTATATAGCTTATAGATAGACATTGTTCAACAACGATAGAACAAAATCATGTTGAAATATCATATTTTGAACAAAAAAGTGAAATTTTAAAGTATTTTTGGTGAGGTGGTGCATTATAAAGTAACAAAAATTAAAGAGACCGTATACAAGTAATAAGCAATATAAACGGCTAATCGGCTAATTATTAGACTGTTTCAAGCGTC
>BMAT01008884.1:30294-44369 GCA_019649035.1 Elysia marginata
GGGGACGGGACATAGCGAAATAGAAGAGAGAGAGGGGGGGAAGCTCTAAAAGGAAGGTTGAGAGAGAAAAGAAGAAAAGAAGTGATCAGGAATAAAAGCAACCAGGAAAAGATAGGTTAATTGAATATTTTGAGTCGCAGTGGAGCTGGCAAAGTCGTAAACTTGATACCTCACTTGATTCGTCTGTACTTTTAGAGCTGGAATAATTTGCCTATCCACACAGCTAGCTCTACTGCGACTCCTGTTCAATTCCCTGGAAAAGATCGACTTGTGAGATGAAGATAAGTTTTGCTGTCAGAGCCACAATAATTTTTCTAGGTTAACAATCTTCTGAAACTTTGCAAAAAAGGCCAGCAAAAGAAATGGATTGAACCCTTGAGTTCTCTTGTTTCAAGGCGTGACTCAACATTGAATGAGCCTTGTTTGCAATCTTTTCCTATGTTATTTAGATGTCATTATCAAATAAAAACCACGTAGTGGAAAAATGGCAATTACTTTCAGAAAATTTGGGCTTAATATTATAGTTTAAACTTAAATCAAGTATAGAGATTAATTTTGGTTTACTAGTTTATCAATACATAGATATTAAATTTTCAAAAAGCACATGAGTGAATTGGAATTTCACACTTTGGTGTTAAACGTTTTGAACGAGCATTCTAAAAACTACCTTAGTTTTTACCTTATTTCATTTTTTCTTGGCTCTTGGATTTAGAATCATTCTCCAAGGCTTGTATTCCATAGCATTTGGTAATAAGAGTTTGATTCACTAAAGTTGATGCGGGCCACATACTGGCACTAAAAAAAAAAAGATCCTAATCTGAAGTTGTGTTTAATCAATAAAAAAATATTGACGACGCATTGAGTGTTCAAACAGTAAGGATATATAGCCTACCAAAAGATGAGTGTGCGACGATCCAACTGAAATAAATCAATCTTCGAGAATAATTCCCGTGAGGTTAATTTATGGCTGCAGAAATACACAGCAAGTCATCTGAGGTGAGCGCAAGGTGTCGCATCTATAAGGATTCTTGACTGGGCCAGCTTGTTCGTATTACTGAGTACATGTAATGGGTTCTGCATTGTTGTAATCACTTGTCAACATCAGGGGCAGCGTGGCAGAGTGGTTCGCGCGTCGGACTCACGATCTGGAGGTCGTGGGTTCGATTCCCAACCATGTCATTTTGCAGTTGCCTTGGGAAAGCAATTTACCCTAACTTTCCCCATTCCACCCACCTGGTAAATGGGAACCCAGCTACAGGCAATTCTTGTATTTGTGATATGCGCCTGCAACACCCTGCATATGGGTTTAAAGTGGCCTTAAATGTACTGGTCTGCTGGGGCATTAGTGGCGATGCTCTTGTGGCGACACAGTTACGCTGAGTAACGAAGCCAAATTTCCCGAAAGGGATTAATAAAGTGAATATAAAAAAAATAAAAAAAAATTAAATAAAAAAAAAAGAAAGAAAGATCAGTAGTCCGTCCAGACAGCCAGACAGACAGAGACACTTGTTTCCTTCAGTTTTAGATCCCTGGGCCAATAAACTTTGGTGGTCTCGAGTCCATTCATCTTAGTTAACCATTCATGTTTTGTCCAGTGAAACGAAATTGTAAGGATAACGATGCTTGTGCAAAGAGGTCCGTATTGGTATAAGGTTAAACCTCATGAGCAGTAACTTTTTTCACTGGAAACAATTTAGTGACAGCCTAAAACTTTTAAGTGGCTTCTTATCAAGAAAATGATATAGCAGCACACAAAGACTTAAACATTATTTTTGTATACGTATAAAATTATGCTAAGTAGGTTACCAAGTATAAAACCGGGCGAACAAAGATGGGGTGTAGACTGCTTCATTTATTGATGACCAAAAATAATTTCAATAAAGTTTTGGAAACGACATTGGGTTCCTAGCTAGAAGCTAAGTAGATCTAGCGACGTAGCTGACTGAGAAAAAAAATGAAAAAAAAATGGTGCTTATGAGCATAGTTAGTCGGTCTATTGAGTCTGTCGTGTGAGGCGGCAGCGGATTGGTTCTCTAGTAGCCCTCTCTGTCTGGCGTCGACCGCTGGTCATTCTGACGGAGATAAAAAAATATTTATTCATGTAAAAAGATTGACAAAATTCATGAGAAAAAAGGATTACGATATTATCCTTCTTCCAGTTGAGGCTTAATTTACATATATTTAAAAAGAAAAAAATGCATTCCAATGACAGACTAAAAAATTAGGAAAAGAGAGAAAGCATTGAAAAAATAATACTCGTACATAGCTGTTTTGAGACTTTCATTCTAGAAGCTTCCAAGAATAATCCTACGTTGCCAATTATAAAACAACTTTAAAAGTTACATGAAGTGTTCAGTCCAAAAGTTTTCAACAATAACTTGACGTTGCTTACAAGAAACCTTTAAAACAATGAAGACCTCGATGTAAAAGAGATTTTTACTTCACTGACTCTATAGAAAATTTAAGCCTTACCGTGCTACCCGGGTGAAGATTCTACAAAGTCATTGCCACGTCAGTGCCAATCATAAGATAACCCTGAAATTTAAAAAAAGCATTTAGTGTTAACATTCGCTGACTTCTTTCAATCTCACAAAAGGAAAAAGGTATCAAGAAAGATTGAAAGTATTAATGATGGCTGACAGTGGATTGAGGTAGATATCAACTGATGAACGTCCCAATTCTTGACTAATAGTAGCTTCAGCACCCACCGCATAAAAATGCGTTTGATGTTAAACTAGGAGTTAATAAAGCGATCTCAACTACACGTTGGCCACCCACCGACTAAATCCAGATCGTAGGAGTTAGTCCAGCGATAATCTCTTCTTTAATCACGAACCAGCCTGGTGTTGAGATAGGAGTGAGTGAAATCAGAGCTGTCAGACTTTCCTGCTAGGTAAGAGTTGGTGAAGCGAATTGGTCACCCATGAGCTTGATGCTGGAATAGTTTTTAATAAAGCGAGTATCTCTAAACTGGCCACCTAACTGTTGATGTTGAAATGGGAGTAAAGCGATCATCTCTAAGTTGGCCACCTTACCTGTTAATGCTGAGATAGCAGTAAGTAAAGCGAGTATCTCTAAGTTGGCCACCTTACCTGTTGATCCTGAGATAGGAGTAAGTAAAGGGAGCATATCTAAGTTGCCCATCTTACCTGTTGATGCTGACCAAGGAGTTGGTAAAGCGAATTATCCGCGCACGGGCTTGACGGTGAGATAGGATTAAAGAAAAGCGAGAATCTGTAAATTAGCCACCTACCCGTTTGTTGCTGAGATTAGAGTTACCGGTAGTAAATCTTAAATCTATAGGCTGGCCACGTACCTGTCTTATGCTGATATAGGAGTTAGTAAAGCGGGCATCTCCAGGCGCTGGAAGCTGCACACCCCGGGCTGCCAGCACTGTAAGAAAATGAGAGAATGTATGTTAATTGAAGCTGAAAATAGTAAGAAAATGCAGAAGCCATGTCATGAATATCAAAGAGCAAGATAGCCTACTGCCAGTGTGTGTGTTAAAATTACTTTACAATTTTGAACTACAAATGTGTTTGGCGTGTTTAAGTCGTTTTTATACTGACCTAAGGCTAAAAAAATAGAGAGCTCCTGAAAGTTAGAATATGTTAACGTTCCTTTGCCTTTTTACCTTTTACAGTAAATTGGTTGTGCTTAGTGAAACCCTAATGCAAGTTACAGCGGTTACAATAGTTAATAATGTTTTAAAGAGTCCTAACTCCCCATAGTGTCTCTATCTCCAATTATATTGACTTTTTTCCTATGCGTCTCTTCCTCCTCTCTCTTCTTCTCTGAAAACTCTCGAGCAAGACGCCCTGTACCTACCATTTAGCTTGGGAATGACCGTCAGACCCAACACGCGAGTTAGTACAGTATCGAGTTGAGCTGGCTGTCGAACAAAAGAGGAGTGGTACAATATTGAAGACGACCCGGTAGGCTTGGTTAGGCAATATTTAACTCATTGAAGACGCCAAGAACATGCAACATCAGGTCGACTAGAGAGCTGAAGAGAAACGCTTATGACAAACAAAGAACTCTGATAATCGCAAGTGTTTGAATTTTTACATGTACTATGATGTAGTCTACATCCTGTCCTACAAACACCTTCCCGAAACTCTCTTCAGCTTGTGTTCGGTGCAACTCACGATCTCAAAAAAGTTACCGGACGTACATGTCCGGGGCGTCTCCAACGAGTCAATTTAATATACTTTAGGCAACTTCAATAAAATTTATGATCCGTAAACCATTACCACAACTTCATTTGTCTTGATAGAAAAAAAACTAGATCTACTTGTGTTTTAAAGCAACAAAAACTGTACTGATTGAGAATCAAACATTGTGTAAGATTTGGTTGGATAAAACCTAAATTATGTTTAACACTAACTTTTAAATATATTTCTTTCGAACTAAAATACTTTTCAGAGTTTATGGTGAGAGGCAACTTAATGTCACGTGCGATTCCGAAAAAGTTGCGATAATTGAGTTGTTAATGCCACGTGTAATCTCGAAAAAGTTGTGATTATTGAGTTTGTAATGTCAGGTGCGATTCCAAAAAGCTTGCGATACTTGAGTTGTTAATGTCATGTGCAATTTCGAAAAAGCTGCGATTTTTGAGTTTGTAATGTCACGTGCAATTTCGAAAAAGCTGCGGTTATTGAGTTTGTAATGTCAGGTGCGATTCCGAAAAGCTTGCGATAATTGAGTTGTTAATGTCACGTGTAATTCCGAAAAGCTTGCGATAATTGAGTTGTTAATGTCACGTGTAGTTCCGAAAAGGTTGCGATAATTGAGTTGTTATCTTTTCTAACATACGAGTGTTTCATTTTGCCGTTTATTTAAGTTCAATTCCTATTATGTGAAAAGGTTATAAAAATACCATAACGTACAGTTGCAAGGACTTGGTCATTAGCAAACTTGATATCAGAGAGTCGCAAGCTGAAAAAAAATAACAAAGTTTTTTTTTTTTAAAGTAAGCATAACAGCAAGAACTATGAAATCTTCATAGTTTCAGAGCCCGATGTTTTCACTTATTGTTATCAAAAGAAAAATGACAGTTAAGGTCCGCATTTATTGGTCAAACATGCTGGTAGCAACAGTTATTCATTCTGATTTTTTAAGGCAAAAAAAAATCTCGGCTTTTCGTTTAACTGAAATATTTTGCTTTTTATAAATTTGAATAATGCAACGAAATGGGATTACCTGATATACTAGCCGTGACTAAGAGTTCCTGCTTCTTATGCAATATTTTCAACATAAATTTAAAAAATCACCTTAAAATTTGGAAACAGATTCTCCCAGCATGTAAAACTACTGCTCTCATAGCCGCAAGCTAGGTCTTTGCGTCACATTTGTGAGAAACAATTTGCTGAAAAACTGTCACACATAGATATGTTCAAATATCGGCGACGAAATCGCTCTAAACGAAGGGCTCCTTTAGGAGCAATGTGCATTTCAGGAGTTTCTTAAAGCAGGGGGGGGGGAGATCGCCAGGTGATGTTCAATGTCGCACGAAGAATGTTCTGCAGGGATGTCTAGATTTGATCGTAGTACAAAATGGGTCAAAAGGCGGAGCGGTTACGACCAACTGAAACAAGTCGGCAGGATCGACCTTAATCGTGATCGACCCATCACTGCTTCAGAAAGTTGCTCAGCATCAAGTAAAACGACACAAAATCTCTTGTCGAAGCTTTTATAATATTCAGAAAGATATAGCTGAACTCATTGGAGTTTCTTTCTAATGGGTGCTGCAGTCTCACATATTTAGTGAGGCAATAATATCATCATCCATCCTGACTGGGCTCCTTCATAAACCAGTCGAGAGACTCGAGTGTCCTGTTCCCACCCGTATTCCAGACTCGTGTGTCCTGCTCCCACCCGTATTCCAGACTCGTGTGTCCTGTTCCCACCCGTATTCCAGACTCGGATGTCCTGTTCCCACCCGTATTCCAGATTCGTGTGTCCTGTTCCAACTCGTATTCTAGACTCGGGTGTCCTTGTCCTACCCGTATTGCAGACTCGGGTGTCCTGTTCCAACCCGTATTCCAAGAGATCCCACGAGAGGTATACACAGGTCTCTATCGGACTTTATTTCTTTTTTCAAAAGCTTTTTGAAGAACCGTTCTGACCTAAATCTACATCACAATTTGTGAAGTGGGAAGCAACAATTGTCTCTGCCATGCTTCTTGGAGATTGGGCATCTTTTTGTGTGACACGATTAGGAAAAGAATATTTAGCAGCTCGAATAAAACGCTCTTACACCCTATATATATATATATATATATATATATATATATATATAGGGTGTAAGAGCGTTTTTATTTATATATATATATATGTGATACAAAATTCCGCACCAATTAGTAGATTGAGGTCAGAGCTATTGAAATAAAATCATTGCTTGGAATGACAATGGAGTTGAGCTTGCAGTAGGTGGTGCAGTAGACAACCAGCTGCATTTTTCGCCGACGCGCTTTAACAACTAGTTCCTCATTGTCGCACAACTCTCGACCTAGATGGCGACCTCTTTAAAATATACTTAACCTGGGCTTGTAAAGCAGACGCCCGAAGCTTTCGTTTTTTTTATCTGTGGACGATTTAATTTGGAAACCGTGGTCAAAGAAGCACTACTACTCAGTCACATCTAGTATTAACAAAATTACGTTACAGTGGTAAAATTGTACCGTATTCGTTCTTTCAATTAAAACCAATTAACCTCAAGAGCAACCTTGGCTTCGTTTTCAGCAATCCAAGTAATGTTTTTTCGTTGCCTAGTTATGAAAAGAAAAAAACAATAAGTATACTATTAAAACCAATCAGCTCTATTTAAAATCTACCTGTAGTTAGTGACTTCTCCGTTCAGATTCTCTCTTCTTATGTTGGGTTTGAAGGTCAAGGATGCATTCTGAGAAGAGAGGCAATCATACAATAAATTATATTCAAGGTGACCAATCACACAATCCATTTAAGCACTTGATTATCAGAGCGACCAGCGAAAGTTTACCACCCTGCAACGGTTTAGAAAGGGATCGTTTTGTCCTGTACAGCTGGACAACCCTTCGTGGCTTCTTCTTCTTCTTCTTCTTCTTCGTTCTTCATGGTAGATCAGATGGTGAGGTCTGAGGCATAGATGAACTCCGCAGTGATTCCCAGCTGGAGAGCGCTGCCATAAAGCTTCTGGTTCATGTCCCTAGGTTCTGGCCTTCGTGGCTATCATACAAGAATCGCTAAACATCTATAAACAAGTACTAATTTCGGGCTCAAATTGTGTTTTAATGAATATAAACAAAAAAAGCTGTTTATGAAACTAGATGGGTATCTGATCCACAGGTTGTTTAGAGCAAGGTAATTTTATCTTAAAAAAGAGCGTTGCTATATTTTCTTGAAAGTTCAAGTTTCGAGGCAAGAGATAGGCCTAAGTTACAATCCAAACTGTTTTTCAGAGAAAATGAAATAGGCCTATATTTTAGATTTATGATGAAACGTATGAACCTTTTCTTAGCAGTGTTCGCTATCTCAAACCTGCTGCTGTTTTTTTTCCTTTTTTTTCGCAAAATAAGCTTAAGTTTTCATTTATGAAGTTTTGGAAAAGAGCAAACAATGGAAAAGTACATGAGTTATACTTTTTTATGATTTGAAAGTTTTACTAAAACAATTTTAAAAAACCCGCAAAAAAATTAAAAGATCTACATCTAAAAACAAAACAGTAAACTGCCAAATCAGTAGATGGTCACTAAATGTAACAAAAGTATGGATAAAACGTATTTTTTAGATTAAAAGTTCTGTTAAACGCTAACAGATTGAGCTTTCAGTTCGTTGACAGCTAATCACTAGAATATGAAAATCATGTAGCATCATACGCACCACGTTAAAAAAGACCAGATTGTTGACAGCTAATCACTAGAATATGAAAAGCATGTTCATCATACGCACCACGTTAAAAGAGACCAGATTGTTGACGGCTAATCACTAGAATATGAAAAGCATGTAGCATCATAGTAAACGCACCACGTTAAAAGAGACCAGATTGTTGACAGCTAATCACTAGAATATATGAAAAGCATGTAGCATCATACGCACCACGTTAAAAGAGACCAGATTGTTGACGGCTAATCACTAGAATATATGAAAAGCATGTAGCATCATACGCACCGCGTTAAAAGAGACCAGATTGTTGACGGCTAATCACTAGAATATGAAAAGCATGTAGCATCATACTCACCGCGTTAAAAGAGACCAGTTCGTTGACAGCTAATTACTAGAATATGAAAAGCATGTAGCATCATACGCACCGCGTTAAAAGAGACCAGTTCGTTGACAGCTAATCACTAGAATATGAAAAGCATGTAGCATCATACGCACCACGTTAAAAGAGACCAGATTGTTGACTGCGTTGTTACTAAACCGGACTTTGGCCTCGACCTTGAAACTGACGTCGATGGTCAACCGGTTGAAGGTCATGGTGGCCTTGGGCATGGCTGCAGACTCCAGGCTCATTTCTACTGATGTGCGTGGGTAGCGCGCCAACGTCTAAGATTAGTCCAGATTGGTTTGTGAGAGAAACAGAAGTTAGGGATATAAACACTGGTCTTTTTTTAACCAATTCTTCATTATATAGTTTCTTATGTTTCCGATTTACAATAAGACCATGATGAATTAGGTATAAGTTGAGTTTCGATATAAATTATAGATAGCTATTGTTAATAAGTTCTCTTACAAGTGGTTTCTGCCTTTCGCGAGTTTGGACAAATAACTTTTTTGTCTGTAGCCAGTAAATATTTCTTGTTTCTTTTAATAACACAATTTTTGTAATTACTTAGCAATATTTTGGGTTTCAATGAGAGACTCTATTTCAAAACTAGTGAAATAACTTGCGGTTAAATAAACAAAAAACTTCCCGCGAGCTTACTTAAAAAGTTTTGACTATTCCTGACATGAACATACTGATCTATCCAAGTCGCGGTAAATTCTGAGCTAAGTAGATAAAATATTTTCTCCACCTCTTTCCCACTTTCTCCTCAAAATGAAGAAAAAAACTTTTACCACTTAAAACTTTATAATTATAAAAAAAAAGCATCCCTGAGGGACAAATGCATAATCAAGCATTACCTACAAGCGTTTGCGATTGTGATTAAGTATTATAGTCTAGTGCTTTTATTCTGTGGAAAGAGAGCCGAAGAAGAGCTGCATTGACAAGCAAAAGTAAGAACAAAAAATATGAGTTCTGTAATCCTACAGCTCTACAGACACGTTTCCTTATATTTGACTTATACCATATATTTTTAATGCCCTTATATTTTCAAAACAAATCGTTTTTATTAGTTTAATTTCATACCTGTGGGATAGTGTTTCCAATGCAAGCGCCGGGACATGTTGTATCCAAATATGACCGAGAGTTCACAGGTAACTAGAAACATAAAGAATAAAGAATATATTATTTATTAACTAGTTATTTTCAAAAATTCCCCATCTACGCTTGTCTTTTTACTCCTTTCTTGGCGACTGTTTTTCAATTCAATTCTTCTTCTCTTCCCTATTCCTCTTACCCGTTTCTATTTCCGATTTGTTCATAAAGGTAGTGAACAGATAATTATTTTATAGTTAAATCTTAGCTTTACAGCCTAGTTCTTTATGTTGACCCAGTTGTATACTTGAAGGAAGGTACAAGGTCTTGTGCATTGCATTTGCATATTCGATATTTTACATTTAACTTTCAAATTCCAAATATAAATTTCTTTATTTTAAGATGATCCATCGAATAAAAACAGTCTTCATAGTCATTTACGAACAAATTGAGGATGTTTTTTTCTTGTATCTTTTTTTATTTCATTCATCATTTGTTTAAGTAAAGGAAGTAATTATATCATAGCTCTGTGTTCTAATTCTGACCTCTATGAAAAGAGACTCCAGAGCCAAGTGCTGTACACTCATTTAGTATTACTTATAGACCTCCACTGTGGTTTAAAAATTGGGGGATTATTTTGTAATTATTTGTGTTTTTTCCTCCCCAAAAAGCATAGGCATAAGCAGCCATCATAACAAAAGAGTTTAACTAAATGTTTTGGAGGCGAATAATTAGTCAAATAATAGATAGGAAGGCTTAAAAGCTTAGTGCTTGAGGGGCAGTTTTGATACACTGCGACTCTGTGTTAATTTGTTACTACATGTATAAGTTTCAGACGTGCCGGCTTGAGTTAGAGAGGTCCATCTTTTTCTGTAGTCTCAACCTATCTTTCTCTTATTCCTTTATGTAGTCAGTTTAAAAACTCTTCGGCTATTTCTTAAAGACATGAGATTGCCAACGAAATAAAGGCCATGGGACAACACCTGTCAAATCATCATTTCGAAAGGCAAATATAAGAAAAGAGGACCATTTTTACAAAAGGAAGACAGAGAGAAATGCGAGATGCAATGAAAAGTACAAAGTATAGCAAAGCTGTTAGCATCGATTAAATATATCCAGACAGGATAAAACAACACTGAGCGGGTGCAACCCATTGGCTATCCACTCTAATAACGGATATAACTGACAAAGGAAAATGCCCTTAGGATTGGAAAAATGCCCAAAGTATCTTAAATTAAGCAAAGCGGAAAAACAAACTTTCTCAGAAAATTAGCAGGAACATCGCAGGCTGCCTCTCAAAGAGTACTCTAAACATCAACTCTTGCCCTCTGCTACAGCTTTGGGGAATACTGTGTCATATATGGACCTCACACAAACCTTGATAACGTAAATTGAGAGAGTCCAAGAAAACTATTCAGGATGTATAACATCAACATCTGCTCAGTGGCTTTCAGCCGTTAGCTCAATAGCACCATTTCATACCTTGAAAGAAGACATTAATCAGAGAACAACAAAACGAATAAAAAGACATACTAAACGATATCCCTCTCAAGAAAATTGTAACGATTGCTCAAACAACAGAGGCTACGCTACATATCGGATCTCATAGAGTATAGTTCAACAGAAAAGTGACAAATTGAATGGCAGCAACATATTCAACCAGATGACACTATCATCGGTCACATAACGTATAGCCTCCCAGAATTTAGAACGCATAAAACAACACTTGATCATTTAAAATACTCCTTATAAAATACGACAAGACTGCCTATAATGAATGAAAACTAATGAGGAGTAAAGGAGACTCAATATTTATACCCACGGTGCAAAGAAGAAATAGAAAGAACAAACCAAATGGATCTAGTCCTGCAATGAACAAACTCTAAACTTAGGAAAATGGGGTAAAGTGACGACAACAGATGATATACTCACAACCCGGATCGGTAAACAAGCCATACGGTACTACCACTAAAACAATTTACTACTACAGTGAAAAAAATCATCCCATTTTTCAACTTTCATCAACCTAAAATGCCGTTATAGTTTTGGTTATAGAGATCTCATTATTGTCAGGCTTTATTTGTCTACTTTGATCAAGCTAAAATACCGTTATAGTTTTGGTTATAGAGATCTCATTATTGTCAGGCTTTATTTATCTACTTTCATCAAGCTAAAATGACGTTACAGTTTTGATTATAGAGATCTTATTTTTTTCAGGCTTTACCGTCGTACCGACACGCTTCTGTACGCATTTATGTAACGATAAATGAATTCTCGTCGGCTTTTAAATGCAACCTAAAATATTATTTGAACTGTTAAGGTTTTGTTTGAGGTGTTTTTAAGGAATGCATATTGCGATTTTAGCTATACATTTAGTACCTTTACAGATTTTTTCACTGCGTTCTTAGTGACAATAACCTTTATCTTATTCACATTGGGCATCTCTTTGAGATAATAATAGGCAAGCTGTAATTTACCACTGTTATTATTTTAGGGAATGATAGAGGTAAAACAATAATAGCGTCCCTTCGCTAGAAGAAAACGCCCAAAAAATACAATTGAGGGTGTGCACATTACGTAACTATAGCGCCTCGCTATCAAAATGGCTGACGTTCCCGAAACTTAAAGTAAAACCCTTTTTTGCAATTAATCAATGTTACCCTGATTTACGTAGATCTGCATTGATCTTTAGCACAAAAGAGTTTTACTCTAACTTCCGAGATCGTCCGCCATTTTGATAGCAAAAGAGAATATTTTTTCAATGCGCCAGCCTCAAAAGTGGCTGTTGTAATCTAGACCTAGATTTTAGGGTCTTATATTGGTAACTTTCATACTTTTATTAATGATTTCACATCTAGAACTAAAAAAAACTACAGTGCTGAATAAAAAGTTTACACTCAAAATAAATCTATCGCATAAATTTTAAAAGATTGCACCCAATAGACAGCGGGCGATCCCATTATATTTTAGCATAGCATTGTCTTTAGAACATTTTGAAAAGAATACGCTAGGAGATAAACAGGCATGTGCTAGCCTTAATGATTAAATCTCACTCGGATTGACATCAGAAAAGTTCCGCTACTCTTGTTGGAATCTCATTCCGAATTAATCCTATTAATTGAATAATGTTTTTAAATTGCCTCATTTAAAGCAAAAATCAAAGTGAAACTCAGGGTGAGATTTACCTGATTGCGTGTAACCTGGTATTTCAGCATGCCGCTGGTGTGGGCCTGGTACAGGAGAGTATTGAAGGAGTACTGGGTCACCCACACGTACACCATGCGACTGTTGGAGGTCCAGGGTGGGATTGCCTGGGCGCTGAACGGAGGTTCCCTTCGGTTGGATTTGGAATATACCGTGCCCTGGGGGTGGAGCGGGGGGAGGAGGGAGGCTTAATTTTTCGAAACAATCCAGCTAAAAGTGTCAAAAAAGGTTTTAAAAGCGCACTGGCATAATTATCACCCACTTCATCAAGTAACACACAACACCTGTCTTTGAGGAACACAAATCTACATAATATGTACTGCCCATTTTTTAAAGACTCAACTGACCCAAGTTCTTTAAGAACACATTCATGAGCCCTAAACATTCAAGAATACAGTAACTTTGACCTGAATACCATAAGGATACTGTTGAAATAAACAATCCCCTGAGAACTTAACCTGAAAGTTTACCCACTTATGGTTAAACCGTGCGTTGCTTGTAACACATCTTCCTCAGAAGTACAGTTTTTTTTTTGGGGGGGGAGGGGGTTTTAGTTTGTGAGATTTTGGCCAGGATTTAAATTTCATGTCTTAGTCAGGAGCTAATCTAGCGCGAAACCAAAAATTTACGGAGTGAAAGTGGATCTTTCTATTGGGGCAATTTATTTTGTAATGCGCGGACCAGTTTGCTTTTGGTTATGAGCATTATATTTGGGTCTCTATCATCATCAGAAAAGACTGCATTGTTATGTCTTTGTTATTTCCATTGACTGATGGGACGTGTGGTTACTCCTCTCTCTCTCTCTCTCTCTCTCTCTCTCTCTCTCTCTCTCTCTGTCTGTCTGTCTGTCTGTCTGTCTGTCTGTCTGTCTGTCTGTCTCTCTCTCTCTCTCTCTCTCTCTCTCTCTCTCTCTCTCTCTCTTCCTACGTTAATTTTCGAAAACTTGCTCTGTAGGTCTTCTGACTATTCTGATTTCAATATTCTACCGTAATTTGGGCGAGAGAGGTGAGATAGGTCATTGTAGTTGACAGTTTAGAAGACTGTAAGAAGGAGTATTGTAAACACTTTATGTGCTCAACGCATTATGTTTACTTTTACTTGATTTTTTTCACCTTGAACCTTTCACGATGTTTTAAATGTAGACTTTAAAAAGGCTATCGTTCAATAAAAAATTCAAATGATCAAAATAATACATCTAATTTGGTTTCGATTTAACCCAGAAAAACGTTATTCTAAATGTTAGGCTATAATAAGTGTAAAAATACATAGTTTTACAATTTTTTTCATAATTTAAAGAACTTTTAAAAAAACCAAGCTGGTGTAAATATGATTTTAATCTAATGCAGTTCAGAAAGGCAAACAAGATGACACCCATCCAGCAAGGAATTATTTTGATTTTTTACCCCACGGGCGAAGACTAAGGGCGTTCAAAGGAAATAAACGATTGGTAAATAGCTTCTTTCCCCAAGCCATAAAACATTCTAATGGAACTAGAATTAAGAGATTAGTCTGATCGAATCTTTTGATT
>BMAT01008884.1:65998-78845 GCA_019649035.1 Elysia marginata
GTATGTATACATGTATCATTGTATGCATCTATCTTTCTCTTTTAACTCTATCCTTTTATTTTTTTTTCTTTCTTCGTCTTAATTTTCATACACTCTCTTTTTATTTTTTCTATCTCTCTATTTATGAGTAGCTCTAGGATTTTTTTTATTTTTGTTTCTTAAAGATTTTTCTTAATCTTGATTGATTTATCTAAATGAACTGTTTTATCTATGGAAGTAAGGTCACATCCGTACCTCATCTCTTTGTCGGTATGAAGCAATTTTTGGACACCATGATAGTTATAGATTTCTTTTTCTAAAGGCTAACCTTTGTCGAGTTTAGACCTATTAAATTTTTATGACAAATTTCTCATAAAGGTTTTACGATTGAAAAGTTTTTGTGTGCTTATCAAGTTTGTTATTTGCACAGTTCCACATACTTGGGCTTTGTTTATTGTGGTTCTCAGTCAGTATGTTAAAATGCAATCTCTGTACTTTTACCTCCATTCCGGTCATCTTCATCAGTCCCTGTATTTTTTAATAATAATAATAATAATAATAATAATAATAATAATAATAATAATAATAATAATAATAATATTAATAATAATAATAATAATAATGATGAAGAACATTTATATAGCGCGTTTACAAAAAGCTCAAAGCGCATTAGACAACAATGACATGGACATCTTTTCAATACACATTCGCAGAACAAAATTAAATTAGGACAGATACATTTGGAATAGGTGCGTTTTTAACGCAGACTTGAACTCCTGCGAGTCCTTGATCTGTCGAATGGGCAGAGGAAGCGAGTTCCAAACACGAGGAACTGCATATGAAGATGATTTTCATATCTTGGGCCTTGTTGATCAATATTGGTTCTTAGCTTAAGTTCGGACTTTGAGTAGCACCCACAGGGAATTTGGAATGAGTGGTCAAACACAATGATTGCATTAGGACAATGTAGACTTGTCACATTTAATTGTGTGATATTCATATTTCAGGGACTGGTGTCGCATATTGAAAGAAAACATTACTAGATCTAGTACTCTTGGTGTCGAAGCACTGTGGATATTGCTGATTTGTGTTGAGACGTCTTGTGTTATTGTAAAATACACATTGTACAATACACATTGTAACTCCTTAAGAGGCGGCAATGTAGCTCACCCTTTGTGGACCTGCACAGGATGTATCGGACTGCCCCGGAGACAGTGAGCTGAAAAACTGGGAGAAGTGTGGGCTTGGTCATATTGCTTATCACCTGTTTTGTAGAAACATCTTGCGGTTTAGCGCATTCTTGCGTTCTGCTTATGCCTCATCTATTTTCAGACTTAAAAATATTCATTTGCGAAGATTCACACACGCAGATTTTACTTTACATTTGGAAATTTAGAATTTTATATTTTGTGAACTCCGAATATCACATAGATCTCTATAATTATATTATGATGATACATACTAGCTAATTCTATATTATAGTAAATTCAAGTAAAATGTACAAGTACCATTGGATGTTTTGCGCGAGCAAGTCCTTTTTTGAGGACAACTTAAAAATATATTTTTCTTTGTGCATTTGTGTGCATCGACGCCAAGACTGTTAGTTCAACGAAAGAGGGAGAGAGGAAGAGAGAGACAGAGAGAGGGAGGAAGAGAGACAGAGACAGACAGACAGCAGAGAGAGAGAGAGACAGACAGGGGAAAGAGCGAGGGGAGAGATAGGGAGGGAGAGAGACAGACAGATAGAGAGAGAGAGACAGAAAGAGACAGATAGAGAGAGGGGAGAGAGGCAGAGATAGAGAGAGAAATAGAGACAGAGAGAGGGGACAGAGAGCAAGGTAAGAGAGAGAAATAGATAGAGAGGGAGAGGGGGAGAGAGTGTGGAGAGGGGGGAGAGAGAGACAGAGAGAAGTGATGACAAAGGAAAGCTGTGCAAGTTTTAACTCCAATCTTCTTTCTTCAATGAGAAGTGTAGTGACGTTATTGGCTCCTTGACGCTTGATCTTTTCTTTTTTCTTCTTCAGTTTTTCTACTCTACGGACTTTTCTTTGATACTTTCTATGGTCTTTTTAATTTTTGTTAGTTTTTAGTTCTTTCTCTTTAAAAAAATTTTCTTCAATAAACAGAGACAACTGTCATTCAGTCTAAATTGTGAGTTTATAATGTTGTCTAGTTTCTTGTGGGTTAACAAATTAATTGTCTGTCCCCATTAAGTAGGCCTACAATTTTTTTTGCCTTTTCCTATGCTAACACTAAGACGCGCAGGTAGCCTCAACAACAATACGGTACTTTGTCAGCTGCTCGCTTGTGTGAATAGGAACACAGGAAAGTTGCATATGAGTAGGAATAAATTCAAATAAGCCTAGCTTAATGAAGGACTCCTCTTTCATCGAATTTTTTTTTGTTGACAAAGAACGTGTATTCTCTCCCACTTTGAAATGGATATTTATAACAAATCATAACAAAAATTATAAGCATTGCTTTCTTTCTGAGTCTGACATCTTTTTGCGAATTCCATGGGCTTCTATTCCTTGGCATTTCTCGATAAAACACACAACATAGGCCAAATCACAATGTAAGCTCCACAATTTTTTGCACCCAGATTGTATTGAAAAAAAATTGTGTCTGAAAATATTGAAAAATGCGTTGATTATGAAAATAATTAATACCTGAACAATTAAGGGTCTATAAAATATTATTGATCTGGCAATACGCTGCTGTTATCGCCTTTTCCCTCCACAGAGCGTGCAAAATTAGTATCGATTATAAGTAGCTTAGTATTGGTGTATTCTTTCGATTCTGTCGTATCCGAACAAAGAATTATAAAATTAGATATTTTTAGACCTCTGTATATATCGATAAGACTTTTACTAAGTTTTAATAGCAAATTGTCAGTAAAATACACCTCTAGGCCAAATTAAGTTTACTTGTTTTACTTTTTAAAAGCTTATAACCGCATCTTGGGCTATACAATATGATTTTTTAAGCGAACATATAGGGTGTATGTGTTTTGATCCTACATAATACTATTAATAATAACATATACAGTATGTCAGTTTTATTGTTGTTGTTCTCCTCCTCCTCATCCTCATCCTTCTTCTTCTTCTCCTACTCCACCTTCTTGTTCTTGTTGTTGTTGTTGTTGTTCTTGTTGTCCTCTTCCTCCTCCTCCTCCTCCCTCTTCTTCTTCTTCTTCTTCAACAAAAATCTAGATGCAATTTATATTTGAATCATATCGATACCTAAGTAAAACCTTACTAAATCATTGTAGTTTATTATTAATAATCGATGCCATTCAAATGAAAATACTTTATAATCATGTCACGTTTTACATCAGTCTCCTCAAAATTACTCCTGGCATACTTTTTGCAAAGCGCTCTCAAAAACACTCTGAAAACCCCAAGGCTAGTTTCACTTTCAAGCTTCGGCTCATTCGTAGCCTAATCCCAAGAAGCCGCTTCTTCTGAATCTAGACAAGGCTACTGGGAATCCGGAATGAATAGATCTTAGATTTCTAGATTCAAATTTATCGAGCTCAAGATCAACAGTTTATAATAAACTGTATTTAAGACAAATATAGATCTAAATTCTCTGTTCAGATGAGATCTTAATCTAGAATCTAGATCTAGTACTGATCAAGGTTCAGTGTGAACGATATTTCTACGTCAGTCTGGGTCAGAAAAGCCTGATCTGATCTAGATCTACACAGATTGGCTTTGGCTTCTGATGAGATGATTTGGATGATTGCCTTCTTATGACCGGATAAGATTTTCAGCAGTTATCTTCAATCAAAGGAACAATTTCAAACTCAAGTATTATTACCTAGATAAGTAATAATAGTAATCAATCAACATGGCAGACAGTGAAGCTTTAGAGAGAGACATGAAGGTAGGCCTACATTATAAATCTCTTTGAAAGGCAGGATTTCCACAATGGGGTGCCACTATTGATTAGATCTATTATTACGGTATTAAAAACTATGATAATCCTTCATTTCGTGAGTTTACGCATTTCAATTTGCTCGGAAAAAAATAAAATCAGAGAGCACTCAAACTCAAAGTCAAAGTCTTTAGCCTACGTAAAACCCACATGTGGCATTTTCAGATGAAATGATGCATGATATCTAGAGTTAAATAAAAGATATCTATGTGAAAACCCAGATTCAACAAGTAATATCTCTAAAACTGCCAGTTTGTGACGATTAAAACTTACATTTTCAATAACATCTTTGTTTTCAGCATAGCAATTTAATCAATTGAATCTAGGAATGCCTGGGTGAGACTGAGATTGGGTGTTAAAGGGCAATAATACCGAAATTTAGGCTTCTGAAGACCAGGGTGGCACCCCTCTGTGAAAATTAAATACTTCCAATGTTTTAAACAATCTAGAGTCTATTTCAGAATGCTACGAATATTGTGTGAAAATACAGAACTTTTTAAAACTGAAATGAAAAATTTCAGTTTAAAAAAGTTCTGTATTTTCACACATTTTGGTTTTAACATAAATTTTTATACGTGTACAGTACATTAGAAATCATGAAATGTTAATAGTGCAGATCCATATAGCTGTCTATAAGTATAAATTCTAGAATTTTTTAAATCAGTTTTGGTTCTAAAGTGTTTACCTGCCTAGTTTATAACTTTCTTACAAACGACACTCTCCCTTCCCTCTGTCTGTCTCGTAACGCTTTCTTTAAATTCCTTCTCTGTATTTTTAGGTTATTGCTCAGGCAATTTTTGAATGAACCCACCCTCCAACAAAATTTTAACTTGTTCTACTTCTAGATCAGCTCTAGGCAAGGCTGCGCCTGATTTACCAAACAATTGATTAAAAGTGGAAAACCTTCAATTTCAAGATCTTTTTTTTTTTGTTTTACAACAAACAATTTTGGTTTGCACATGTCTATCATATCATCATGCAAAATGTTTTAATTTATGGATTTTTCCAAACATTTGAAGGGCGGAGATCAACATAGGGCAGTCTGTGTTTTGAGTGGTTTGCTATTTAATTTGAAAGCTTAGATCTAGGCTTACCACATGTATCTATAGTTTATAAATCGTGCATACATGTTTGAGTTTGATTCTTAATTCGGCAGGATTTTCTCACTGGGATGCCAAGTAAAAGTCTAAAATTTGTGGTGCATCCCGACGGTTTTGGGCACTAGGTACATCTGGAGTGTTTTGAGTTTTTTGTACCACTGTATACTACACATTCTAAAATTTATTTTGACTCCATGTTTATTTTAGATGATAAACTTAAGATTTATGCAATAAAAAAATTAGGTCTAGGTAATGGGTTTTCTGCTTTATCCGGCTATTAATCAAAATAGCCTTCGGTACCTAGTGCCTTGAACCGTCGCGATGCGTCACATTTACGCTTTATTAATCCTTCTTTTAGTCAGTGATGTCTGGTAAATAAAAAAAAATCCATCTCATACTACAGTCTACAGTCATAGCACAGGGCTCTCATTTGTAATAGAATTTGTTACTACTACTGTGCTAGTCTAGGAAATATAGGCTTATCTTTTAAGAGTGGAACCCCTCTGTGGAAATTATAAAATTGTTTTGTGTATACATACATACATCCCTGTTATCCATCCTTCATGTTCTTAAAAATGACAAAAAAACAAAACAATGCACAAGTAAATAAAGTTAATTTTAGCAAGGTTCCTTTTTTCCTCATAAATTTATGCAGTAATGCAGTGACTCAAGGTTTCACCAAATTGCATTTTTAGAATCCGATTGTTTCGTTTATGATAGGATTTTGAGTTCCTGCAGCTGTGCAAGTTTCGAGTTCAGCCATCGAGCCAGGAGCTTCCCGTGAACAGAGGAAATCTGCTAGCCGCTTCCTCCAAATATGGCCTACTTGTTTACTGCACAAAAGAAGGTTTGTTGGCAATTGCTTTTTTTATGTTAATTTTAAGAAAAACATTTTATGAAATCTTGAACTGGTATTGCATTGTCTTCTATATTTGTTAGGATCAACGTAGTTTTATATTTATTTTTTGTGGGACACAGATTGAAAGCAAATAATTTCAATTTGTTGGATGATTTCAAATTTTCAAAAGGTAGAAAAATACATTCTGTTTTTTCATTTTTTTCAACAACAGTTTCTTGGTCTTCAGACTGGTCAAAGAAGGCAAATGTTCAGTTCCAGCAAAATTGCATTGTTAGTAAGAGAAACAAGTAATTTTCCTCTTATGAATCATTGAAGGTTGCATCAAGCAGCTGTTTTAACTCCTTGAGGCCGAGCGTCGGCAGTGTACAACCAGCAATATCAGATGGAAACAAAAATGAAACATTGTCAAGATAATTTCCTTTTTTTTTTCAAGACCCAGGGATGGAAAAAAAGGCTTTTATCTGAGTTACACAGTAACACCCTTCAGTTCCAAGGGCCTCCGGGCTTAAATAGTTAAGCTCTCAAAGACTTCAGAATAATACTAATAATAGTTATGAATACATAATTCAGGGATGTCAGATTCTGCAATACCACAATTTTCCGCAGTGGCTTGCGGTGAAAGGTATACCAGGTAAAGAAAACCAGGGGTAGGAGGTGGGCACATCAATTTTAAAGAAATCCTTACATGAAATGTCTTTTTAGGATGGGCTCTCCTTGTGTAAAACCCTTATTGCAAGGGGGGGGGGGGTGAGCGTGAGGTTTCTTTTTAATGATGTTATTTGATTATTTTTACAATGTGCTGTGGTCAGAATGATAATATTCAAGAATTTTCAGAACTGCAACATCCAGGTTTGCTTACCTTTCAGCTCAGGTAGAAAGTTCTGCAGTGAAAATGATTCTACACTAACATCCCTGATAATTATAAAGTTATTGTAAGATATTGAACAATTCGAGGCAATCAATAGCTGTTTTGAAAGCTTTTTTTTTCTGTAAATAATATTATAATATTCTTCAGTTATGATATGTATGTATTTGAAGACTAAAATAAGAGAGTAATTTGCTAATCAACTTGAAATATTGCTAAATTTTAAGTATTTTGCTTGTTACAAATACAATGATTTTAGGCGATAAGGCATTGACTCAGAGGTAGTCTGTTTTGGAAACAATTTTTACAGGAAACTTCTTCTTAAAATCATTTTTTTCCTTCACTTGTTAATTTTATTTTAATTTTAGGGTTTTCTGCTGTGAAAACGTCAAGCCTGATGAAAATCAATGAAGAATTGGGAAAGGAAAGAAACAAAGTTGTAATTGAAGACATACCAGTAGAGAAAAAGGTTGATTTGTCTGCCCCTGTCCTCTGCCTCAGCATCAACTTTGAGGGAAAATATTTAGCTGTTGCCACAAAGGAAATGGGTCAACTCTCTGTGCTTTTCTATGATGTAAACGCATTTGCTGACAAGGTAAAGTAAAATAAAGAGTATATGTTATACAGGGCCTAATCCACTGAAATGCTCTAAGGGATTTACTTGGTTTTTTGACAGGTCATTGCTACCGCACAAAAGTAAAAACCTAGTAACTCTGAAATTTTCAAAAATTGTTATAAGCTGATATATCAGCTTTGAAGGTCACCCTCTGTCTATGCACAGCTTGATTGTAAATGCCCCTGCTTCAGTAGTTTTAAAATGAACGTAAAATGTGTATAGATTGAGAATTTGTAAAATAATAGTAGTTTTACAACCTTTTGGCCATTTTCTAGAATTGTACACAAGAATAGTTAATAGGTTTTACCTTTGGACGGTAGATTGCTAATCAAATTACCTTCCAAACTCATATAAAGGAGCAACAGTTTAAGGGCATTATTCTAGCACACTAAGAAGATCTTTCACTGCCCATAGACGGGTACTCCTTTTATGCCAGAGTGCAGGGAAAATTGTGTTTAAATAGTTTTTCTCAAGGACTAAACACCTACTTGCCGAAACCGGCTCAAAGCTTGGATCCCTCGGATGTCCAGAAACCAAATGTGGACCACTAGACCACAATGCCACCTTCATTTGATAGGATAGAAATATTTTCATTTCAGTGTTTAGTTAAATCATACCTTCAGGTAGTTTGTTCCATTGTGATAGTTGACTGAGTTTAACAAGCTACCAACTAATGCTAATTAGTCTATGCGATAAGGTGATGAATTTTTTATATGATAAGAGGACAAATTATTTGCTTTGAAGAAAAAATGTGTGCTGTTATCAAAACAAATTTTCTCTACTCTTTTAAGGCTAAACCAATAACGTTGTCCCTATGTCTTCAATTTGATTGGGGTTGTTTTGACAAAAATATGTTGACTTTGTTTATGATCTCCTTTTTTCACCCATTAGTATTATTCTTGAAACATTAAAACGTACTGTCTAGATTTCGAAGAAAACAATTAGAACATCGCGGGACAATAAAATGTCTGATACATGTTATTGTTTATTTATACAGGCAGCTCAAGCTTTGCCGTTTGCTTGTGCTCGGATCAACGCAACTCCACAGGCAGTAATACAGGACCTGTGTTGGAATCCTGCTGTCGCCAACATGTTGGCCGTGTGTACAAGTGACGGAAACGTTGAACTTGTTGATGTGGCTGACAACCCTAAAGTGATTGCTGCTCTGCCTGCAGCTGTCGGTGCAACCTGTTGTGAGTGATGGCCGCCCTGTGGTAAAACTGGGCTTTACCTTTTTTTAATTAGATATATTTGAGTATTAAAAAATATGTCATTATAATATTTTACCATTATATGATTTTACATTTCCTCATAAACATCTTAAATCTTCCTTGTTTTCCAATGTAAGTGTAAAACCCAGCAATTAATGAGAGTAAATCAATTAACTTTTTGGTGTAATTCTTAATGTTTTATGGTTTTTTGTCCCTCAAGCGTTCTTCTTCTTCTTCTTCTTCTTTGCCTTTCTCATCCTGGAGCAGGGTATAGGCCATCAACAAAGCCCCTCCATCTCTCTCTATCCTGGGCCATCCACTTAACATGGTTCCATGTATGTCCACTGTCTTTTACATCATTGTCTCTGACTCTTCTCCTTGTTCCTCTGGGTCTTCCTCTTGATCTTTTCCCCTGTGGGTTCCAGTCCAACACATTCTTTGTGATGCTGCCACATGGCTTTCTTAGAGTGTGGCCAATCCATCTCCATCGTCGCCTTCCTATTTCGTCTCCTGCTGGAATCTGTCTAGTTCTTTCCCATAGTGACTCATTGCTGATCTTATCCGTCCACTTAATCCTTAGAATTCTTCTCAGTCACCTATTGATAAACACCTGGATCCTTTTTGGATCATGTTGTTGATGCATTCCATGCTTCACATCCGTAAAGAAGTACTGACTTAACATTGGAATTGAATATTCTTAGTTTTGTCTTCAGTGAAATCAAGTGTTCTTGATCTTTTGAAAAATTCAAGTAATGATAACATTTTCCTGCAATTTGTAAACTATTTGCTTTTTGACAAAATCAGTTTTTGACTCAAAGCTTCAACCAGTTTTCCAGTCTTAATGAGTCTGATGTAAGTTTTACATTTTTCAATGTAAAATGCTGTTGTAGTTAAATTTTATTGAGCGCAGTTTATAAGAGGTGATGATGTTGAACCAAAGTCATAAAGCACTGATGTTTTTGAACAGTACTGTTGTTAAAGCTTTTAATTATGCCCCAAAAGGTATACATTTAAGCTGATCTTGATTCATTCTCTTTTTTAACAAACAAAAGAAATAAACAAAATTTCTTTAAATTTAAATGATTTTCTTTCATAGCTTCATTTCTGATTTGCTCTCATCACGGCTGGATATGAAACATCATTTTTTTTAAAGTGATGTAATTGAAAACAGAAAAAAAGGTGGGAAGTGGATAAAACTGACTTACTATTTACTTATGTTTAGGTAAATTGCTATCCATTTATCTTTTACATGGCTTTAGTTTGCTGGAGTCCAAAAGGGAAACAACTTTTGGTAGGCAAGAAAAATGGAAGTGCGTCTCAGTATGACCATTCCCTGACAGAAAAGAAACAATGGCCGTGCCCAAACGTTTTGCAAGGATCACAAAAAGGTTGGAAGTTTCTTTTCTTGAAATAACTGAAATAAATAAAATTTTATGAACCACTCAATGGTTGTCTTTTCATATTTAAAAAAAATTTTTTTTAATAATTTTTTTTTAAATCAATATAAAATTTAAATCTTCTTTGAGTGTCAGTGAAGACGAAAATATCTTTTTTTTTTGTCTCCTTTACTACCTATGCTTTATTGTGTATCTGTTAAAAAAATTATTTTTGAAGAAAAGTCATTGCTATTGGACTAAATTACACTCTGTAACAAATCTTTTTGGAATGAAAATTTACTATCATTATCAGTGACGGAGATTTGTTTAAATTTGCAAATGACAATTATTGGCCTATAAGTTTGCCCCCAATACTTTCAGAATATAATGAAACACTAATAAGAACTTTCCAAAGATATGTCCAAATGTACATTATTTACATTAAATATTGCAAACTCCCCAGTTGTTGACATTCTGTGGCAATCCACCTACACATTCATGGCAGCTTATCTGCCATCAGAAGCATCAAATGCAGACCAACCCAAAGCCGTCCTTGTCATATCAAATGTGAGTAGATAAGTGTCTAGCAACCTGTTCAAATCAGTAAGATACCGTTGTCTTATGTTGGTATTCTTAAACTTTGTATTTGTCAAAGCTTTGAAAATGTGAGTAGATAATTGTCCAGCAAGCATTTCAAATTAGTAAGCTACCTTAGTCTTATTTTGGTATTTAACTTTGTGTTTCTTAAAGCTTTGAAAATGTGAGTAGAAAAGTGTCTAGCAACTAGTTCAAATAAGTAAGCTACCCTAGTCTTATGTTGGTATTATTTAATTTAACTTTGTATTTGTCAAAGCTTTGAAACGCCGCGTCGGAAACTGCTCAAAGCTTTACCATAAACCTCTGAATTCAAAATTTAGAATTTTTTATTGACCTAAATTAACTATGATCGATCGAAGGATATTTTTACAATCCCAATTCCACTTCAAAGGTGCTCTCAGCGTTTGGGTCCCAATGACAATGTACGGGCTGCCACCCAGAGACTAGCGGGGATACCATGACTTAGCCTCAGCCGGTCACATTATACTGACACCGACCCAACCAGTAGGGACCCGGACTGTGCCTGGCTGAGGCTCGAACCCGCGAGCTCTGGGCCACGGATCGAGGCGACTACCAACTGAGCTATCTAGGTCCTCCCTAAACTAACTTAGTAAAAGAAGAGAAAATAAACTTTTTTCAAATGGCAATTCTATTAGCAGAGCTGTGTAATGTCAAACTCATTGGGAATTAACAGAAATGCACATAGTGTCGAATGCTTGTACGTGAACTGGATTGAAAACAGGTTTGTTTTACATTTGATTTGATTTAAAGGAATCACCACTGTGGTTTTGAAGCAACAAGAGTGATTTCTAGTTACCTTGTCTTACAGTGTTATGTTGTGGAAAGGCCGTAAGTAATTTTGGCACGTTTTTTTTTTTTTGTATTTCGATAACAAAGTAAGATAAGCCATGGATGGAAGAAAAAGGAAACGGTAGGGTCCTCTAGTCTAGATCCATGTGTAGGTCCTGTACTCTTCTATTTTGAAAACTTCAAATTAGGCTAGAGCTGCTTGTCAGAAATAAAAGTAACCAAACTGACTTGTTTTACTTACATATGACTCCAAGGTGCGGCTGGGGAAAATTTTTATTGTTTTTTTTGTTAGAACATAAATTGATGTTTTTTATATATAATAAATTGATAAATTCTTTTTTTTTTCAGAAAGAGAACAAGACCCAGTATCTAGAATTTGATGATATTGTGTTTGGCAGTGGTGAAGAGAGAAAAGCCCAATACTTTTTTCACCTTCTCTTGCAGTGGTGAGTTTAGGTATCACAAACTACAAATTTTGAAAGGCTTTTTAGTTTGTGCATGCTGGACAGCTTTTTGAATCCTCAAAATTGTTTCATAAACAAAGAAACTATGATTTATTAAAATTATCTTTTCTACGATCGTTTGCTTATATAACACAGACAAAATGATTCAACACCATTTTTGCATCATCATACCCTTCTGCTCTCGGCGGCCTGGGCCTACATTTCTTTGTAACTTCGCCCAAGCATTAAATAGTTTTAAATCTGCATTAGGCTTGGGTAGATCTAACACTGATCTAGAGTAAGTGCTCATCGTAAACCCAGAAAAAAAAATTGAAAAACCCTATTGCATCAATTAAAAAAAAAAGGAAATGCAAATTTATGCAAATAGGAAGAGACGATCTAAGCTAACTATCTTCTGACTGAAAGGTTTGAAAGTCATTGGCTGCCCTCAGCTAACGACACAACAAGCACGCACACACATCAAGGCCTATAAATAGGCTTGCGACCAGTGCGACCTAAAATGAGAGATCAATCCATTCTAATCCAAACAAACTTTTCTTAAAATCTGACAATGACATATCCTATTAGTGTTTTGAAGAGAGCTAGATCACATGCTTAATGAAAAGCGCTCAGTGTGTTGAAGGCCGCCTGTGTAGGTCAAGCTGGCTGTGACTGTAAGCTAGCTTTCGTAATGTTCTGTCTCCTATACTATGGAGGTGTCAACTATTTAAATGCACAGCAACAGATGTCTACAACCTTTTTACATTGCTTTTATGAAACGGTCACCATAGCCTTCTTTCAAATTTATGTCAGAAACAGTGTTTTCGTAATACAATGATTATGATAGTAATACCAATAACTAGAGCCCAATCCAACTCTTTAAGGCAGGCCAGTGATTACATAAGTCAATGTACTATGGGGCTGTGTTTTTAAAGCTTCTTTGAATTGGAGCCAGGTTACATATCCAATCACCATAAAACATGCCCACAACTTTCAGGAGATGTTGATTTTAATTGAAATTAGCCTTAAACTAGGCAGAAAATGGTGATATA
>BMAT01008884.1:153406-166276 GCA_019649035.1 Elysia marginata
CTACTACTACTACTACTACTACCCGTAACGATTGTATACCAAGTCGCAATAGACTGAGGGTGCAACTGGTTATCTTTCATCTAGAGATTGTGTGGGAACATTTTTCTCGCATGGATCAAGTCAATTTTAATCATTAATTTTTTAAAGTATCATTTACTGTGCTTAAAATCATGCCCCCAATATACTCAATGTCTTTGTTTTCTCTGTTTTTCTCCTATTCTCGTTTCTAAATTTCTAAAATCTGCCTTCTACAGAGGGGGGGGGTAACAGTAAATCATTCGAGATCATGCATTATTAGTCTGCTCAGTAGGAAGAACTCCAGGATGGCTGGTAGGCTAACAGGGACTGTTAGCCAATGGTCGTCTTCTGTAAACCCCACGATACGTATGGGTTTTATTACGTCATACGTTATCGTCCTCCGAGCGCAATGTCTCTGTTTTTTTTTAAAATCTGATTCCCTTTAGAAATTCATGGCCTGATTTCAACTGGCCAGCGACCGGTGGACCACCACACGACCGCTTAAGGTCAGTGCCGTATGCCACACCAATCTGGAACGTGACCTGCATAGGCCCTGCTTGCGCCCGGCAACGCGTTGGGCGTTCTCGTTACGTTGACCCGTGACCGGCTTCACGTCACAGGTGTCGCAACCGCCAACCCTTTGTCTGGCTCGCGCGTGACCTGGCAAAGGTAACAGGGTCAAAACCCGGGGCACAAAACATGTAGTAAGAATTCAATAGGCCTACATGTACTGGTACTTTGAACTGAAATCTTATAATCGGTTTGAAGAAGCACGTCTTCGTTTAGCGAAATGAGCTCCGCGCCCCCTCCCCCCTTGCTTAACACTTTAAACTGAAGCACGAGTATGGATTATATTTATGGAGCTCAGAAATTGAGCAAAATAGCTTTCGATAAACTTTGATCTGTTTACGTTGGCATACATTAATTTTTCACATGTCAGTTTGAGAACGTCTTAAAAGAGGAAATAACCTGTACAACTCAAAAGATAAAATAATGTTGAAAAGAACAAAGCAATAAAAAAAGGAAGACAACCAAAATACAATTTCAAAAATTTGAAAAATTACGCACAACCAAAATAAAAAGGAAACAAGAAAGACATTAAACAACCGCAAAAATATTACGAAACAATTTTTCTTTTGTATTTTCAGAGTTGCATAAATATCATACCCGCATGTTTTATTATTCCAGCTCTACTGCGCTTATCTTTTCAGTTTATTAATGGCGGAAATGAAAACATAGTCTCCAGAAGCCGTGTTTTGAAAATCCGTGACCAAAAATAGAAAATCTTTGAATATTCGCACTCACCCCCAATAGCATTATGTTGTTTTAATCATAAGCAGTTAGGCCCAAGTTCTTCTCGTTAATAATTCTGCGCCTTATATTTAAAGCAGCAGGCCCAGAAATCATACGTGAAGCAAAATTATAAAATGTGTTTTCATCAATTTGATCATTTTTATATCACAATTCAACTTATTTTATAATTTACCCATTCTAATGAAAACAAAACAAGCTAAAAACGAAATCCAAGGACTTTCCCATGGCCCCTGTCATTGCAGATGTCTGCTTGTACAATACTGTTTTGACAATGCCCGCCAGAAAAAAATCTGCCTGGGTCACCGGAAGACGGAAGTATGACCTAACTTTGTTTCCATTACAAAAGAGCTTCAAAACAACAAGGTTACCGCAAGGGTCATGGACTCCCGAGATATGAATGGACAAGGGCATTTACAATATGTAGAGCATAATATTTAAGTATTGTAATCACTGGAATTTGCTTTTGTTACGTGGTCAAAACACATGAAGGGCGAATCAAAAACATGAAAAGAAAAAAATACGTGTTGAGAAACGAGATAGATAGTGAGAGATAGACAGTCAGAAATGGATGATAAAACAGAAAGATAGATAGACAAACAAGCACAAAGACCGGCAGATAGGTAGACAAAATAATACTCGGAAAGGCAGATCACCCACATTAGAATAGAAAGACTAAAAGAAATGAAGAACAAATAAATGAGAGAGAGAGAGTTTGTGAGTGAGACAAAAAGGGGGAGGAAGAGAGAGAAAGAGGGGGTGGGAGAAAAGGAGAGGCAGATTGTGATCAAGGCAACCTCATGTTTTTTTTAACTACAGCTCCCACTAAAAAGGCATACTCATGTACACACTTCACATAGTGACGAACCTGAAGTGATTTGGCTATATTATAAACACACCCTCATTTGTGTCGGGCCCAAGTCAAGAAAACTTCGCAGTTTGAACAATTGTTTTGCTCTAGTTTTGTTTTTGGGTAGCGCCGGCTAGTGTATCGGGGAAAATATACGTGTATTGTCGTAAAACTATCATCATTTTATACTCGCTTGAACTTCAATCACGCTTGCGATATGTCGAGATTAGAACAGGGCCTATTAGCTGTGGAACATTTATTTGAAAAGCCGTAATATGGAGATCCTTGCCGTACCGCACAATTTGGTCGGATACATTAAAAAAAAAACTAGATTTAATTGTTTCTTTTTAGATCTAGCAATACTGAACCCCCGAGGCCAGTCTATATAGGTGATACATGAGTTTGAAGAAAAAGAAAACGACTGAACTTATACATCAAATAAGACAAACGTGTTGGATATATACTTCACTGAGATAGCTAGAAACATGGTTTTGGGATTGAATTTTGAAGAAAAGAAATTAAAACACAGGAGAAACTCTACAACTAACACAGATGGGTGGTCTACGTCCCAGTATCCGCTCGCAGCACATGCCACCAAGCATTGTATCGATATCCGTCTCCACGTAAACTAGGCGGCCCCTTGTGACAGTATGATAAATCTCAAATGGATGCTTTTCCAAAGACATATATTTCTTTTTATTCCTTTTTGAGTCTCCTTAGTTTTCTATTGAACTGCGAGCAAAATTAAACTAGTTCCGTTTGTGTATGTGTGAAGCGCTGGGGGTGTGGTGTTAAGGTTGATACTAACATTATTTTGTCTTGCGTCCACGGCGAATGAGTCGGAAGTCGAAGATCGCTTTTATTTTTCTTTTAACAAACACCATTGTAACGTCTATTTTTTTCTTTTTTCTCAATAAATGTATTCAAAATTAACGAAAGTTTTAGTATCTCTCCAAATATAATTGATAATTTTTAATGAATTCTTTGACCTTTGGAAGTTTAAAAAAATGTCTTGATCAATTCAACAATGATCTTGAAGGTGAACATTTCGACATCTGACTCATTCGACCTGAAAGGGAGACAATTTGTTCCTGACTCAGTCTTTGTAACGTGGGCTAATTTTAACAGTTTCATAACAAGGAAGTTACCAGTTTTTAACATAAACGCAGGGTTTTTTTAATATTACAAAACTGCTAAGAAACATTTCTATTACACAGATGCATCCGTGCTAGACATTCATACAACCATCTTCAACGCAAAAACTCGCTCAAACACTAACCACTCGACTGTTTAAATTTAAAACAGAAGAGTCTTAATGATCTTTACCAGCAAACTGTTAGTAAAAAAAGCAGAACCATTATAAATGACCCTACCCACCCTTTACACTCATGTTTTGAGATAATGCTTTCTGGCAAGTGATATAGAACACCAGCCTTCAAACGCCAGCAATACAACAAATCGTTTATACCGGCCGCAGTTAGATTTTTAAAGTCACAAAAACTTTTATGATGTCATCAATCCCTGTGATCTATTTACTATTTAATTATAACTTTCAACCGATTTATATAAAATTAATTCATTTTGATGTCAGCATAAATCTTTTAAGATCTATTTACCTTCAAGTTTATCCAGGTTTAATAAATTTTATCACCAGAGTGCAATATTTTTGTAATATATTATGTTTACTACATGTATCTACTAAGAGACATGATGTGTATGTTTTTACTTATGTGTGGTAGTGGTATGTACATTTTTACCTGATTTGGTTTAATTTGTATTTTTCTATGTTTATTCATATATACTGAGCGCCAAAAGAAACGCAACATGACATTCCTTATTTTCGCGCCCAAGCACGCTTTAAAGAAAGGTTGGTGAGTTGATTTTTTGTGTGTTGTGAGTAGTAACACATCTGAACATGAGTTCAAGCACACTCCCGAGTGTCTTGAGTGGTATGCCAGTCAAGGTGAGCGATTTTCGAATACCCTGTAAAAAATGTAAAATCCGTGCGTATAGAAAAACCACGTGGTCGAGATTCTCAAAATTACTCACAAGGGTACCTTACAAGGTGCCCAATAATTATTCGCCATTTTTTGAATTAAACGATTTTATTGTTACAAAATGCCATGCTTATCTGAACTTGATCGTCATCGTGCTTTAGGACTGCTCCAAGCAGGCCTTCCTATCTGTGAAGTTTCCACCTGTATGAATGTAAACAGGACGACGATTTTCAGACTCAGACAACGTCTACATGAGACGGATACAGTGAGTGATCGGCCCCGTTCTGGGAGGCCTAGGTACACTACGCAGAGACAAGACAGAAACCTCGTCAGAAATCATATGAACAACAGATTTCTTTCAGCTTCAGCTTCATCGCGTCAGACAAGAGGAAGAAATAATCAACGTATAAGTGCAAACACAGTAGGAAGACGTTTATCTACCTCTGGCCTACGTGCTCGTCGCCCATGCATCGGCCTCATCCTGACCCAGCGTCACGGACACCAACGTACGCTATGGGCCCAGGAACATGCCGCGTGGGATCGCATCCAATGGCAAAGTGCTCGTATTCAGTGACGAATCTCGATTCTGTATTGAACATGCTGATGCCCGTTTACGTGTATGGAGAAGAAGCGGTGAAAGATACCAAGCAGATTGCGTTAGAGAACACGACAGGTGGGATGGAGCATCTTTAGATGGGACGTCGATGTGCTGCTGTACTGGAAGCCCAAGGGGAGCACATACATTATTAGCCGGAGCCTGTCTTGACTTGAAACTAAATTCTAAAGACTTATCTACTGAACAGGTATGTAAAAATATGGTCGAAATTGCTGTATAGTTTACATTGTGGAATTTGAACAATGGTATCCTATTTTCATAGAATCTACTTTATCGAGGGTCTTCTGTTTAAATCTAATTTCCTCATCCTCAGAGGCCACCGATGAACATGGCGTTATTTTAAGTTGAAAAAGCAATAAATAACCTTTAAAGTAATGTGTCACATGCTTCTTTTAATCCCTTGCAGTTTTCAGTAATATATACTGAAGATTCGATGTTGCGTTTCTTTTGGCGGTCAGTATATATACTTTCCTGCTTTTTTAACGTTTCCAATGTATTTCTAAATATTTGGACAATAAACTATTCTTATTCTTAGATAATATTCTAAGAGCATAATTGACCACACAGTAAACGCAAACTGTTTGAAGTTGTTAGGTAGCAAACGTTTATTTTTTAGGACACTTATAAATCTGACAAAGAGGCATGGGTACTCCGAAGATTTAAAACTTCCACACCTGAATGAGTGGACAGCTCATCTTACCGCCATCGCGCGAGCAAAGAGGCATCTCCGAGATGTGCCATTTTGACCTGCGCAAAATTTGCTGTATTCGAAAGGTAACCGCCTATCTTACGGTAGAAAAAAAATTTAAAAATGCTCACAGCTACTTTACTCTAATGTGAGAAATGGATACCAGGAATCTCAATATATTAGTTATGCCATTTACGTCAGAGGGGTGATTTTTTCAAAACTATAAAAATGAGTAATCGGGTTTTGCTATTGAAGTGACTTTGTGAGCGTTGTGGCCTAGGCCATGAATTAAGATCATATTTTTTGTTCTTCAAAATTTAACTTATAAACATTATCCATCACCGATAGAAAGCCTCCGCGATTTTCTTGATTAATTGTTGGAGTTACTTACAGGTTGAAGATAAGATAGGAGGAGACTAGATATGGCTCGAGAGCGCGCCTTAATTTACTATGATACATGGTGAAGGTTGCACGTGACGTGATCACTGGCCCGTGTGAACGTAAAGAGACTCTGTGGCGGGTACGTTAAGAATTTTAATGTGGCGCCTACGCTCAAAGGGTAGTACTGAAAAACAGAGATCAAGTCGATGTAAAAAGTCCTTAAAATGTCAAGTAAGGTCTCATTGACATGAAACATAGTGAGGATTTTAGCAAACCATTATGAAATCACAACTACTCGAATTTTTTACTGTACTAATACATTTCACCTAACAAGTATTGTACTTTTTCTTCACACAACAACGTTACTGCTTTTGCATTATCTTTTCAAGTAATACTAAAACACCAGCATCACCACAGCCACGACACCAGCAATATTTTCTACTACTAATAAAACAACAGCAACGGCGACTACAAAAACAACTACTACCACCATCACTGTCACTAATAATGGTGCTGCTTGTGTTACGATTCAGTAACTTATATTTCTACTAGGACTTATACTATTACTGCTGCTGTGCTGCTGCTACTGCTTAAGTAACTACTACCATTACTACTACTGCTACTTGTACTACTACTACTACTACTACTACTACTACTACTACTACTACTACTGCTACTACTACTGCAACTACTACTATTACTACTACTACTACTACTTCTACTACTACTACTACTACTATTACTACTACTACAACAACTACTAGTATTACTAATTGCAGCCGCTGCTGCTGTTGATGCTGATAGTTTGATACTACCGTTAAACCAACTTGATACTGCACTGCCGCTGTTTCTATTTCCTACATCACCAATGACATCACGAATAAGTCACAAGAAAGTGACAACGTATACATGTTTCTTTCACTACCCTTTAAAAGTGCATGACAGCATGTATCTTGTATGTACTTTATTTTTTCAAATCTCAACACCACTTCTGACTTTCTTCTTTAATTAACTGACTTACTTGCTTATGCCCCCATCCCTTTTCTTTCCCTTTTCAAATTCTAATAACTCTAACTACCCCCTCCCCCCTGCTCCACAAAAAACTTCACTGCCCCAACCAACCACAGTATACATACGGCATCTTTTCTTACCAGAACCCTTGGTAAAGGAACGGACAAGCCAGGAGCCTGGAGCATGGAGCAAGAGAGCCTGGGAAGCGTGCGGGTCACGCCGGGGCAAGTTAGGCAGGTGCTTCCTCAAGACATTCTAAGAACCTGCCTGGCCTTCTCGGACTTAAGCCTGGATGCTCATTGTTACGGGGAGTGAATGAACGGCGCAACTACAAAAGAGATGGAGAAAAGAAAAGAACTATGATTACACTAGACATAGCATAGAATAGCAACTGGTCTCTACGAGAATAGCATTGTGTAAATCTGTGTGGTTTGGGTATTAGACAGTCAACATGTGTGTATATTATATATGGATGTATGCTTGTGTGAGTGAGAAAGAGAGAGAGAGAGAGAGAGAGAGAGAGAGAGAGAGAAAAGACAAAGAGGGGGGAAGAGGGCTTTTAAGACAAAGTTATTTTTCATTCAGTCTTATTTTAAAAAATACCACAAAAATAGAAGAAAGGGCTAATAGCCAGAGACGTTTTAAGTGGATATGACCCAGCATGGGAAAGACGTTGGCGCCTACTGCCTATTGTATTAGGGTTAAAACCCGAGATTCTTTTAGAATCAGTATTACATTTAAATAATGAGCATTTAGATGAGGAGAGGAAAATTAAGATTTGGAGCGAAAATTTGAAAAGATTCAAAAGTTAAGATAGGTTTCTGAATATTTCACCTAGTGCATTTATGTACTAGTATTCGTTGCATTTAAAGTATCTGGGCACCAAATTCCAAACCCTCCGTTGATGAGTTTTTTTTTTTTTATTTTCATTATATCCTGTTAAAACTGGTATTCCTATTGTTGCTAACGGAAAAGTCATTTCGGAGAGAGTTTTTGGCAGCCCCCCCCCCCCCCTCCCGAGTCTTTCACATGGACTATTAAAACAGTTTGTCTTCACTATATTCTGTCTTGGGAACTTCGTGTAGATGTTCAGATCTTTTGTTCCAGCCAAGACTAGTTAAAGCGAATTGAAGGTCAGGAATTGGAATTCGAAAAGACGCCTTTGGCAAGTACGAGAAAAGAAAAGAGCTATGATTAAGATTTGATTAAAATTAAGATTTGGAGCGAAAATTTGAAGATTTAAAAGTTAAAATAGGTTTCTTAATATTTCACATAGTGCATTTTTTTAGTGCATTTCTAAAATATAAGTTGTATGTCCACAAAGTTTTGATCCTCGTCAAACACAAACAGTTGAAATGTCATTTTCTCTGTTGCTGTCTATTCCAACCCTTCTTTTCAATTCTTTCCTCGTAAATTGGTTCCTTTTATTTCTCTATATTTTACATCAAAACAAGTTTTTATATAAGTTTTATGGCCACAAAGTTTTGATAATTTCATGCGATTTGGGACGCTTTGATGCTCAAAAAATTGTAACTCCTTGTAATGAGACAATTGCGACACCCGACACATTTTGATAAGGTGTGGAACAAAATTCGGTGGTAACTTTGTGTTTCCCTGTTCACCAATACCATACAGCATCTCAAGGTCGATCATGGCAAACCTACTCATGCGAAAGGTAAAAAAAAAGCTTAGGGGCTTATTCGGCATACATATCATCTTCATATCACTGTCTCATTACCACCATCAACATCATAACCATAACATTCTCATCCCGCAAATCATCTTCATCATCATCATAATCAACTTCACAACAACGACCACGACCAACACCGAGCGTACAGTCCAGTCACATCATTTCCTCATCATCATCATCATCATCATCATCATCATCATCATCGCTATCGTATTTTAGCATACCTTCTGTTTTTTTTTAAGGGATGGGGGTGGGGTGGATTGTCAATGACCAAAGTTTGATATGAATAATGACGGATCCTCGTCGAACACAAACACTTGAAATGTCATTTTCTCTGTTGCTGTCTAACCCAACCCTTCTTTTCTATTTTATTATTTTTTTTATTTTGCTTTCTTACCTCCCCCTACTTCAGCTCCATATAACTCTCAACACAACCAGTTTTTTTTCTAACCTCACTCGATTGTTTCTTATTCGAGGACAGATTTCACACTCTGGTCCCAAAGTAAACCATTAGATAGACCGCCTGGGTCCACCCCTTTCTTCAAAGCCAGAGAGACGTATTGTTTACACGTCTGTTTCTTTATGTCATTCTTGCGGTTGTTCCTAGTTCTCTCCCCTTCTGTTCACCGTCTCTGTTAAGGACACGGTGCCCATTGTGGGAGAGATGCGTATCTTACAGTACTGACTTTATACACGTCGTCCTCGCCTCTGGTGGGAACCATCCCTGGGGTCATTGTCACAGCAGCCCAGACTGTCTTGTCTTGCCCTGGACCTTGGCAACCTTGCCAACTGCGATTCTGTTTACCGCGACCTTCTTCGACAATGTCATTTTCATTGGGCGAGCGCGACAGAACGCGCGGAGAAGGATAAAGAAAATAAAACGCGTGGTCTAGTATTATATTATGATGATGGTCGCAAGCCAGAGCTGCTTTGTGAAATATCTGTCTACGGTATTGAAGTGGCAGGCTATGGGCGGGCGGTTCTTTGAGACACACGATCGCAAACAGAGGTGCAAACAAAACAATGAAACTGGCGACCTTACCTAGGCTTTGGGATCCATCCCTCTAAATTATCCAGAAGAATCTTGAAATTCTGGACCAAGTGAAGTACGGAGTCTCCGTGCTGTTTGAAAATGTACTCGCCTTCTTTATAAGACCAGGATTTTTGTATCATAGTTATTAATTTCATTCTTCATCGAGAAACCGAAGTACATTTTCTATAAAAGCCAGGTTCTTTTTTTTTTAATTCAGCCATAGATCATCTGACATACAATCTTTTGGGACTGGCAGCCAAGAGAATATTCACTTTGTACGATTGTAAGGAACTAAAGATAGGACAAAAATTTTGCTTAGGTTTCTATAAAGGGAGAAGCTCGATGGAAACTCAGATAAATATTTATTCTTTATGTCTGCAACCATACGACAGAGAAAACGAATCGTCCACTCATTAACACAGTCATAACCTACAGAAATTCGTCTTTTTTAAAATAAAACTACCACCACGGTTCCTCTGCAAAATCCATTCTTTTTAAACGTTGAAATTGTAACTGTTCTAATCATTATTATGATAAAGATTTAGCCTTGCATCTTCTGTCTAAAACGATTCGTCCGAATACAGTAGAGCTTTGTGAAGCGTCATGTCGAGGGGTGTTTCCCCTTAGTTCTACACATTGACAAGGTAAAGAGCAGTCACAGGTAATCTTTTGATATCATTATATTTTGTGTTAAACTGGACAGACACAATAAGACCAGCCAATCACAAATCTCAATATATTGCCGCATGAATCTATGAGAAAAGGAAAACAATTTGAAAAAAAAAATATGAAAAAATTTGTGTGATATCTAGACTATCGAATATAGACAGCCTTAAGTACGGAGAACGCTAAAAATATGGAAAGGTCGGAAGAGCATTTGAGTAAAAGGCAGCATTCATTCATTTGAGCAAAAATAAATCACCTCTTCCTATAGTTACTTATTAACTGGGGGTTGTTGTCTATAGTATTTTACATTTCCACTCAATAAACATACCTTTTTCTAGTTTTCTATAACTTTTTTTCGGACGTTTAAAGGATAATAATCCTATTTGGCCTTTGTAATGATATGATATGATAATTCTCAAACATCAGTATTGTTGTCAGTGTATTCTGTTGTCTTCGCTGTGGTTCTCTAGCTCGACAGGTGCATCACAAAAAAGCAGGCAGAAATTTTAAAAATTAATTATCAGTATTCAAGCAAGACCATTGCCTATAAGATATTACTCAGTCTTGTCGATGCAGATGCAAATTGGCACTGAGCATTTTCATAGTGTTACATCATGGTGCTGATGATGACGACGATGGCGATGATGCCAATCATTATGATTATATGGTCGATAATTGTGATGCTAGTTCTGATAGTACATACTGTTTGTGTGTACCTTGTGACAGAATTGAAGGTTCATATTTCAAAATATAGAAAAAGTTATGACAAAACAACACTTAGGAAGGAGCCATAGGTATTGGTATTAATCTTTCAGGGGGGCAAAGTCAAAACTGCTTCCTTAAAACATGGAGGCTAAGGTCATTACAGACACGATACAAATGACTGTCCATGGCTTGCGTCTAGGTTATTTTTCAGGCCTTAAGAGCCCTTGGAAGCCAAATAGTAGTGAAAAAATTAATACAGTTTGGGCAATATGCATAACCATTGCGTGGAGTTTGAGCTCTTTGAGGTTGCACATGGCTTATGTTCAGATTTGTTTCCTTAAAAAAATGAAAGGCCCTAACGAAAAATAAGATTTTTTAACTTGCAAAGTTTAAATGATTCACGTAATGATCTTTTAAGTCCAGAACACACAGACCTTGCAGCCAGTATTAACAGCATACAGAGTTCTCTTTTTATTGTAGTTAAATGTTTAGGATGAGTTCTTATATGAATCTTTAAAAACCAGCTGTCTAAAAAATGACCATGCAGGTACAGGTCTAACAAAGTCTGCACAATAGAGTACGCTAAAACTAAACACGTCAAATATTTCTTGACGCGTGCTGTCACTAAAAACGTACTGGTTTAAGTTTTTTTTTCCAAAATCTCATTTTGCTTCCGAAAGAATTGTATGTTTTGTGTATATGTCATCGACCCTGTTTCTCTTACTGTCTTTTTTCAGGTGAGTCAGACTGTTGCTTTTTTAAATCTTTTTTCTTATGTTTATCAAAATGGCCCTTTGTGGTGCAATCACCCCTCCCCCTGCCTTGTCTCTGAATTTTACAATTTTATGAATTATAGCATATTCTGAGTTTCAACTCTTTTTACAAAAATCTTTCTCGCCTCTGGACAGCGTTAACTGCTAACGTTAAGACCACCCGCAGTGGTTTAAACAGATATGAGTGGACTCTGTGTCGTCCAGATCATAGGAGAGTTAATTCCACTTTGATAGTGTTTACAGAAAGCTGTTTGTACTTTCAGTCAGACCGCTTTCCTTTCTTTACCCAATTGACAGACCGCTGAAAAGATTATTCATATTCTTGACTATGCAGAAATTGAAACCCATCATAAATTATTCAACGTTTCCTAAGTTCTTCACATGAACTGTCGAAACTAATATAGGTAGGCGTCTGTTATAGAAAACGTATAGCACTGAGACAGCGAGAGAGAGAGAGAGAGAGAGAGAGAGAGAGAGAGAGAGAATTCATTTGCCTCCACACTTCATCTTTACATGTTTAATAGATTGAATTTCCGCACCGAGAGATTAGGAGAGAAAAGGAGGGGAACGTGAACTGTGTACCTTTTCAATATGTTTGGTGACCAAGCTAATCAGGTCGTCGCCTTTTATATCTAAGTAATTCGTAAGCTATCCTCCTCCCCCCCCCCTCCCCTCCTTTCTCGCCTCTTCGAGCGCAATTGAGGTGTTGTCGAAACATCGTAGATTTGTCGTTTGGGATGATGGGCAAAGTATTTTTAGACACAATGTAAAAATGATAGAGCTTCCAAAATGAATTGATATCACAGTTCTGTTAAACTACTTTGCCTTGCTTTGTTGTGAGTTTCAGGTGAACTTGTCAAGCAGCTTAGAAATGGCCACAACCAAAATCCTTCGGTTGTGATGCTGAATAAATTTTTATTCGTTATTAAAGCCGAGGGATTTTGAAACGCAATATTCTTTTCCATCAACTAATCTAAACGGTCTACTTAGATGAATATCACAACAAAGCACTGCGAAGCCGTTTGAAAGACATATAAGCCTAAGCTACCATTTTGAAGGCAGCTTTATGTTCTTCGCTATCACTTAAAATACCTTTTCCACCACCAAAAAAGACAACCAAAACCTTCC
>BMAT01008887.1:34638-49597 GCA_019649035.1 Elysia marginata
TGGATGTATTGCCAAAATAAGAACTCTTTGAAAAAAAAAAACACAATTCAAACTGTTGAAACAAAAATAATGATATCTCATGAAATTATCGATTAGATAATCCAGTGGGCAGAGCAATCAAATGCAACTCTTCTCTACAACCCCCAAAAACAAAGGCAATTTTAAGTCAGCTTGCTGGAGAAAGGAATAGGCCTACACACCAGATCTAGCTTCTGTTGCACAAAATAACAAGGGGAGCATTCAGGCCTCACTGATTTTTTCTCAGAGCCTTACCACAGGCATCATCATACCAAGAATTGCAGGAATAGCGAAACCACGCTGGAAATTCAGAAAAGATGACCAGGAGGCTTGCAAAATAGACGTTGATACAACCTGCCCAAGGATAAAGCCAGTTCATGACAACATGAAACAATTCACAACACTCATTCTATGCTTAGCAAAGAAACAAATACAATGGGGATTCAGGGAACGGTACAGAGCACAGCCAGGAGCTATTAGATGAGTATGAGAGGACCCAAGACCATGGAGACAACTGAAGACCTACTTGAGTCGCTCCAGCAAAGCCGCAAAGAAAGATGGACAGAAATTGTTGAAAACATGAACTGCACGCACTCCAGTCGTCATGCCTGGCAAACAATCAAAAAGCTTGACCCTGACTTTCGCCCTACAAAGAACGCTCCACTTATCAGCCTAGACGAAATTGCTAAAGAAATAAAAAAAGAGGGGAAAACACACCAAATCAGAGTTTTGAAAAACAGACCAGGACAGAGTATAAAACAATCATGGCTAGGCTACTAAATATTCATCTAGCGTTTTCCTCGGTGCACCAATAACGCGTAAAGAAATGGAAAAGGCTATTTAATGCATGAAGAATGGCAGGTATTGACGGGATCTATCCGGACATGAGAACACATCTGGGACGACATGACATAGATTGGTTGGCTGAAGCAATGACGAACATTCTGGATAAAGGCGCCTACCCCCAAAGATGGAAACATGCCAGAGTGGTCGGCTGGTCGCTATCCTATAACCAGGGAAACCAGCAAATGAAGCATCTAGCTACAGACCTATTCATTGTCTTTATAAGATGCTAGAGAAAATTATCTTCACCAGAATCGCATCCTAAATTGAGCCTAATATACCAGAGCAGCAAGCAGGACTCAGACCACAAAGAGAAACAATAGGTTTTTGCTTTTACTTCTCACATTGAGGCAGGTTTTGAAAATAAACTTAAGACTGGAGCTGTCCTTTTAGACCTCTCTGCAGCCTATGATACAGTTTTGACCGGAGGACTCATGCTTACACATGCAAAACTGATCCATGCAAAAAAAAAAATCCGAAAATCCTTGCTCTCATGACAGGCACTAAAAAATTCCATGTGATCCGTGGAGGCGAATTGAGCAAAACAAGAAAAATCAGGAACGGCGTGCCTCAGGGTTTAGTTATTGCGCCAACCTTTTTTAACGTCTACATCAGTGACATGCCTGAAACAAACTCTCTTGAACTAAGTTACGCAGACACCAATCCAAAGAATGGACAGAAATAGAAGACGCTCTCAGCAAAGATACAACTGCTCTAGAGGAATACTTCGACACCTGGTGACTGAAAATGAACACAACAAAATCAGTGTCAACAGCATTTCATCTAAACAACCTCGAAGCATAAAAAAATTTATCTGCGAATATGCCAGTTTATTTCGTCATAGAATATAAAAAGATCACTATTTTTGGTATACCTAGCATTGCAACGTTTTTTTTTTTAATTCACGCCGCATAATTATTTTGAGAATAATATTTTTTTGTGTTATAGATAAAGTAGTTTTTCTCATATTTCAACAAACATTTATCAAAATTATCTCTTTATGAGACGATTTGGAAAGTTCGAAAAAGAAGTTTGTTTGAGCAAACACAAAAATACATAAAGCTTAAACCGAAAACGAAAATGTAACTGCATTATGATATTTTAATATCTGAAACTCATGAGACTTACAGTCAAAATTATTTAGGTAAAGACAAAAAGACCGAGATATGGTTTTTCAACTATGACATTAAGTTCTGTAGAAACAACCCCAAAGGCGTTGGGTAAATCCCGAGCGAGCTATAATACCCACTCCACGCCCTGACCCAGAGGTGAAAAAGTTAAAGCTCATTAACGTTACAAGATCCAGATCTAGAAATCTAGTCCTACATGTGTCGGCCAGAACAGTCTAGGCTCAGATTTAGCCTTTCTTTTCGACCATCAAATCGTTACATACTCATAGGCAGCTCGAGGAAAATGAATTAGGTGCTTCAGACACACTATCGGCAATTTTACAAGCAGATCTGCAGCGCGTGCAACCGGTTGATTCATTAATTTTGCTTGGAGGCAAACGGGTATCTAGACTGTCTTGGTGTATTTCAGAATCATTGCCCCTTGCGTGATCTCAGAGACATAGCTTTCTATTGTTTAAACTTCTCTAAGTCTTCTGCTTTTTCTACTTTGTGCTCCATAATAATTGAATNNNNCCCCCCCCCCCCCGTTTATTTTTTTTTGGCATTTTTTTTTAAACTTAAAGAAAGTGAAGACTCAGAGAATCATGATTGTTCACTACCGAATTTCTTTTGAAACAATACGTTTATGTCCGGATGATTGATGAGATTATTGTATCACAATAATGCTATTAGATGAACTTTATGAACTGCATGGAATAGTTTGGAGACAAGACCTATAATATACATTTTCGAGTTTTGAGATTTTATGTAAAAAGAACTTTTTCATAATTTTTTTACCAGTTAGAGATATGATTTTTTTAAACACTAGGCCATATTAAACAATAACAGCCAACTCTATGAGATAAAATTACAAAGACAAAGAAGAAAAACACTCACAGTTTCAACCCCCTTTCTTAGGATTTTAAATCTGGCTTACAATTCATTTGTGTTGCGAAACCCTTCATAGTTTAATTTTTTAGAACAAAATAGATTTGGAGCTAGATAATGAAGATATCTTGATCTAGAGTCCGCATCAGACCTACATCTAGATCTTGACAAGGTTTTTTGGCACCATTTAAGCTCTGCGTGTTATGTATTCTGGTTATAGTATTTAAGCTCTGCGTGTTATGTATTTTGGTTATAGTATTTAAGCTCTGCGTGTTATGTATTCTGGTTATAGTATTTAAGCTCTGCGTGTTATGTATTCTGTTTGTAGTATTTAAGCTCTGCGTGTTATGTACTCTGGTTATAGTATTAATTTTAAGTTCTGCGTGTTATGTATTCTGGTTATAGTATTTAAGCTTTGCGTGTTATGTATTCTGATTATAGTATTTAAGCTCTGCGTGTTATGTATTCTGGTTATAGTATTTAAGCTTTAGGGCCGAGGCTCTGTGTGACAAGTGCAATTTCTCGAGGTCACTTTGTAATAGGCCTAAGAGCGAATATTAGGCCTAGACCTAATGGGAATCTTCTTTTAATTTACGCTTCCCTAAAGATTTTCGTTATTTAAATGTACTATTATTATGCGACGCAGAGAAGAGTCGAGATTGCAAGTAGAATCATTTTTTGTCATTATCTTCTTGACTAGAGTCGCCAGAGAAGTGATAGGAGAAAGCTGATAATTAGTCTGCAGCGTGTGTTATCTCCCCACTACTGATTCATCATCATTACTGTCTGACAAAGGCTAATCATGGCATCTCATGGCCACCTAGGGCAATTTATCTTGAGGCTCACCGAACAGCAATCAATAACGATAAAAAAAATCTCTACTATTTAAAAACCTAGATTTTGTAGATGCTCTCCTTTCCAAAGAGTACAATGTCATTAGCAGCTCTCATTGCTGGTGGGTTGTTCTAAGTCTTGATTACGCCCGTGGTTCATGTCTATTATTTAGAGATCTCATCTAGAGTACTGAAACATCCCTAATGTCAATCTCAGTGACATTTAATTCATCATTACTGTTAAAGCATGTGCTGACGTCTGTCTTGGACAGTATTTTAGAGAAAATACGATGACCAAAGTGCAACTGCGCCACCCCTGTTTTTTTATACAACCTTTAAAAATTTACGTTTAAAATTCCTATCGAAGATACACACTAATTAAAAATTAACCTCTGCTGTTGTTTAGCTTTAGGTGTTAATTTTTAACAACAAAAAAAGTATTTAAAAGACCCATTATAATTAGGTAGGTCTAGATTACAAAAGCGCTGAAGTTTTTTTGTGTGTTATTCCAAAGAAAGCTACGCTACTTTGTTTTTGCCTATAATCTCATTCCCAATTAGGCTGCCGCAGGGCCATTAATGGAGGAGATACTTTTTTACCGACCAATCGCTTGAGTCAAAGCTATCTTCTGTAAATGCCGAATAATGATTGAACTAAAATATTTTTTTTTTAATGAATGATCGAAAACGTGAAAGCATTTCACTTGATATGCCGAAACACTAGCGAGCTGTTTCATGGACTTAACTCGAAAGCTAGAGGTTACTTTGGTCTGGATAGGCAGACGATACTATCATCATTTGTTATAGCAAGCCATTCCTTCCACGTAGTGTGAGAATAACTCTGTCGTTTTTAAACATTTACTAACTTCTTGTTTGGCGAACTTTTATTATCTATAATACCTACCGATACCCGTTTACTTTTTCTAAAGCTCTAGTGCATAGGGTCTAGAGACAGATTTCCATCAATTTTATCAAATACGATTGTACAAACTGTTCTATTGCAAAGCGATAATAATTATGACAGCTCAATTTTTTTTCTAAAACGTGTTGTTTCCCTTTTTTTACCTGCCTGTTAACTCTTGCACCCAGAGAGTAAACACGTTTGGTTTCAAGCGTCCGTTAATTGTTATGACTTCATTTTTTTGAGTTTTCGGTAGAAATTTTTGCCGTAACTAGGAGGACTGAATGTTGCTCTATTCCCTGCAATCTTTATTTTTTTATTTCAATCTTTCTCCTTCTACTTCCTTATAAAAATCTACTTCTTAACTAGTTTTTCTTTGTGCCTTTCATATTCTGCATCATATCTTTCTTCTTGACTCTGTACTCTATTTATTTCCTTCTCCTCCTCCTATTAGGAACAAGATAACAGCGCAAATTATCGTTCATGTGCGAAAACTTCCTATTTTTTCATATAAGTCAATAGCTTGCAGGCAAGAACGATAATTTTTTGTTCTATTTTCATTCTGAATTCTCTCTGTCCGCCTGAATTTCATGGGTGCTTCCCTTTACAGTTTTTAGTTGTTTTGTTGTGCTTTCTTTTAACGATAGTATTCGCTTTTCTCATTGCCATTTCCGTTTCCTATTTTCTCTTACTCCTCAGATTCAATCATTGCCATGAGTTATGGATTTTGATAACAGCACAATAGACAACAGCACATAAATCAGTCTTGCCCAGTATGTCTGACCCTCTGAGATGCTCTTTACCTTGGCTTCTGGCATGTGAAGCAAAATATCGCCACTGCGATCTCACTGCAATCTAGCATTATATTGACAGTCAAACAGTGACTGTCTTTCAATCTGCACCCTGAGAAGGTTATTGTAGGCAATACACTTGCCGACCAGTCAATCCGTCACCCTCCCTTCATTATCCCCTCTATCTCTTATCTCTTCAATCTTTATCTTAAGACATAGGTCTCTATAAAAGCTAAAAATCTTGGTGTTTATTTTGATGCGAAGTTGTCAATGACCCATCATATCAATCATTTGGCCCAAATCATGTTCTTGGAGCTACGCAGAATTAAACAGATTCGATCTTTTTTAAATGAAGAAGCTGTGAAAACTCTTGTCTCTTCTTTCATTCTATCTAGACTAGACTACTGCAATTCCTTGTTGTATGGTTTACCCATGGACACTCTAAAGAGGCTTCAGCTGATTCAGAACAATGCTGCCCGTCTCATTATGAAAAAACGCAAAATTGATCATGTGTCACCCATGTTTAAACATTTTACACTGGCTGCCTGTACAAACTAGAATAGAGTATAAGATCGCTGTTTTATGCTACAAATGTATTCACGGCTATGCCCCTAATTATCTTAAAGGTCTTGTAAGCTTGTACACGCCTACGCGCAACTTAAGATCATGTAATAAAGCTCTGTTGTTAGTTCCGTGTAAACCATCAAGACAAGACGGTAATAGAGCCTTTGTGCAATGTGCCCCAGTAGTCTGGAATGCCCTTCCCCTTTCTATCAGGGAGGCTACGTCGGTAAATCAGTTTAAGACCCTATTGAAAACATATTTGTTCACGCTATATGAAGCCCTTAATTAGTTTGTGTCAAGAAATGTATCCGACTACCGATGGTTAATGTATATCCTTTTTTTTTCTTTAATTTTGTACATGCACCTTTTGTTTTTCTTTTGTTTGTTTTGAATTGTTAATGGATTATGTTTTGTACAAAATTGTCATTATGTCAGCATTGTTTGTTTGGGTAGATGTACTGTTGTAAAGAGCTTCGAGCCTCCATGTAGGAAGAGGCGCTAGAAAATAACTTCATTATAGGTGAAACACCGTCTTTTTTGGGAAGCAACCGCTATTGCTTTGTGCGGCTTGTGGTTTAGTGGTAGACACTCGGCCCTCGGATCGAGACTTCCGGGGTTCGAACCTTGGCTTGTCTTGGCAGGTAGGTTTTGTTCCTTAGTAAAGGCGATTTTTTTCACTCAGGCATTGAACTTAAATGAGTAGTAGTTAGTATCCAACTATAATAGTTAGTGAAAGAACTAGTCAATGAGCTGGACGGATGCTTCTTCTCTTTGAGTGCAGGAGGTAATTAGTTTGGTAAGGGCGAATAACCCATGTAAAACACTTGGAACATTTTATAGGGTTAGGTGCTATCTAAGTGCTATTTTCTCTTTTCACAAATTAAGTTCATTGTATTTTAAACGAGGACAGGGACTTCAAAAGTCGCAAGCCAAACTTCAGGAGTCTTTTCAAACAAAAGCACACAGATACTCTACAAAACATTGGCAGAACAATTAGAATTCAATGCCCGGCCCTTACTTCTAAATTAACTAAAAGAAAAAATGAAAAAAAGCCAACAAAAACAAACGATGAAGACACTGACGAGGCATCAGATTATCTTATAAAGATACTCACACGTCAGGCAACTTTGAAGCTCTTTATTTCAAAACCAGTAAATGTAATGTTTAGTATTATGTGTTATTATAACAGCCACAACAGCAACAATAATAATGGTAATAATATTATTATTATACAATTTGTAATAATAACAATGATTTTGACGGAAATCACAATGACAATGATTACAATAATAACAATAATAATAATAATAATAATAATAACAATAATAATAATAACAATAATAATAATAATAATAATAATGATAATAATGATAACAGTAATAACGAAATTAAAAAAGAAACAATAACTATTATCATCATTATCACCATCATGACTTTAATAAGCCAAGCCTAATGAATCCAAAATTAAGAAATTTTTTTTTATGATATGGAGTTAATTTTTTTTGTATTAATCCCTCATTGCATTACAGAGCTAGCTAAACATGAAAATGTTGTAAGCTAACTATGGGAATTGAGGTGCTAGCCAGCTAGAAACTAGCAAGTATTGAACTTGCAGCTTTTCCTAAAGCGTGACCGGCTCTGTGGCCTAGCGGTAAGACACTCGCTCAGAGATCGGGAGGTGTGGGTTCGTTCACTTGCCGAGTCAAACCAAGGACTTTAAAATTGGTATTAGCAGCTGATCCGCCTGGTGTCTGGCATTATGGATTTAGTGCTAAGTCTGGTCGGCCCGGTGTCAGAATAATGTGACTGGGTGTGGTGCATGCAAGCGCTCCTTACATCACATTGTGGCAGCACGCTTTCAATTGTCCCAAGCGCCGTCTCAGATATAACCTGTTTGTTGAAAAGAGACGTTAAAATTCAAACAACCAAATCCTAAAGCGTGCTAGTATATGCTGAAAAAGATAGAACTATTTATAGTTGTAGGTTTTCTCCACCCCGAAAATTATCATTCCGAAACAAACAAAATAAATGGTTTTTGTTTTTGCGAGCAGGCTGTATAGCATAATATTATATTAGTTTTAAAAAGACCCTAAACCCCAGCTACTATGTGTGACTTGTGCTTTATTCGCTTTGATCGTTACAGCCTGCAACGTTGGTATTTGGAATCAACAAAAGGTTACAATACAAACAAAATTTCTTAAAGTAACCACAAGCATTAAGTAAGCTGTAAAAAATCGTCTTTAACGTGAAAAGTCCTTACTTACAGTTAAAATGCACACACACACATGCACCCATACTGCATACCCCGTAGACGAAGAGCTTGCACCCATATATCACCGATATACTCACTCAAAGTACTGCACGTGACTACCCAAACAAGAATGCCATTTAACATGCAGGTAATAGACACCAGTGACGAACCACAAAAATTCAGTTGCACTTGCAGGTTTATAGTTATATTAAAACGGCCAAAACGTTTTCTTTGTTACAAAAACAGCCTTATCCATTCGTAGCAACCCGTTGTATACAAAGTCCAAGCATAGAAACGTAAGCAAAAAAAAAAAAAAAGAAGAAAAAAATAATACCAACAGAATAACACAAAAAACCCGCTAGAAAATCAAGCAGTGAGGAAAAGAATAGGAAACAACGGAAGAGATCAGAAATAAAGCAGAAGGCAAAACAGAAGAAGAAAACAAACAAAAAAAGTATTGAAAAAGTCAGGAACACGCAAAAAAAAAAAGAGAAAATAATGCACGACAAAGAAAAGCATAGAAAAAGCCAACCAAACCGGTCGCATCGCTGCTTCTCGCGTCTCACATCAATATTTCATTATCTGCTACGGCACACAGATCTGTAACGTGACTCTATCTCAAAGAACAGGCTCTCTTAAAATAAGCTATAAAAACGTCTGATTTTGACAAAAGCAAGGCCTCAAGTACCAAACCTCGCGCCTGAAATTTAAAGCGCTCGAGCGCAACCCACTTACACCAACAGGTGCTTGAACATAAAAAAAAGTTACTCTTAAACTTCTACAGTAGTATAAATGGTGCAAATAAAAGCATGAAAGTTAAAGAGAAAATAATTATAGTAATTTATAGTAAAAAGTCTTTATACATAAAATCTAATTTCTATTGTTAAGCAAAGCATGATAAAACTATGAGCAACAATACTGTCACTTCTTTAGAACCTTCTAGAATGCAAGAGAATTTGCGTCCAAAATTTTTTTAAAGCCCAAAAACCTTTGTCCGCACTGATGTCAGGTGCGGAAATTCCCAAAGAAGGCAAGCCAACAAGGGAATTCACTCCGTTGATCTTTTATCACCTTAACTTGTTGCGACCCATGCAGTGATGCAAATGCTATACTCTTTCAGATCTTGTTGTTAATGAACCAATGGTTATAGGGCTCCTTATATTAAAAATTAATATATTTTCACGAACAAGCTAACTTTCGAAATTTACCGCCTGACAGTCACAAAATATATCTTTTACAAAAATGCACAAAATCTTTTAGGTAAAATCAGTTTGTATCTTGTTTCTGCATTATTTTACATAAAATTTCATCTCAGTGTAAAAAGCTGCACAAGTATCTAGTTTTTGTGCATTTAAACTTTTTTTTCTGTAGAAATCACAGATCAAAGTTTTCAAAAAAGAAATTAAGGTCTTTCTGACAATAAATAGCATCAGATAAACACTATGTACAAATGAACGAAAATTATTGCGAAATGAGAAACAATAAGTAATACATACATCTTTCTTTTTGGAAACTAATATGTTTTCATGGATTATTAATTTATGGTACAATAAGTTATACGCAGATTTCGATGCAGATTACTTACAAAAATGAACCACGCAGTCTCAAAACTTCAAGCATTTGTGTGCTGCAAGGTTTATCTGCAAATTTTAATAAAATTTTGAAGTCCAGCATGGTTTAATTGATTTTAACTAGATCTGGTAAACACCTTGTCACACAACAAACGCCACCACTAAGACACACAGTAATGAAAAATGTACGAGCATTACATATTGATAACCTAATATATTTTCCTCTAAAGTGCTTGAATGCATCACATAGGCTCTGTAATTTTATGTTTCTTGACAGGCCATTACCAATCAAAGACATTACATAGGCTCTGTAATTCTATGTTTCTTAACATGCCCTTATTAATCGAGGTATTTTTTAAAGCCAGTCTGAAGCTCTCTTTTTTTCCTAGCATGAATTTATTTTAAAAATTGCACGATTGTTTTTTATAGGTTCTTTGACAATATCAAACACCAACAACTAGTATAGGCCTCTCTCTTACAGCCATAGAGAAGTTGCAAATAAAACGTCAATCCATGATTCTGACACGATGATTTACTATTAAGGCTGAGCCCATTACGAAAACATTGCATTTATCTATCAAAATGGCGGACGCTTCCGGAAGTTAGAGGAAAACTCTTTTGTGTTATGGATCAATGTCGCTCTAAGTTAAATAGATTGACAGTTATTCATTGCACAAAAGAGTTTCACTCCAAGTTCCGGGAATGTCCGCCATTTTGATAGATAAATTCAATATGTTTGCAATGTGCACAACCTCAATATAACAGGATATCTATATATGCACTACATTTGACATCGCAATAAAGTTTGGAAGAGTCACTATGGCCAAGACAGCAAGTGGAACTCTTTTTTTCTGACCCTTTCAAAGCTGAATGTCAGCTACTAGCCTACAACATTTATTAATCACTGGCTTCCTATAGTAACACATGGAATGTAAATATGAAATACACTCATCAATATGGATACAGACTGCAGCATTAGGATAGTTATATCGCAAAGAGAATAAGCAAATCGCAAAATCTGGAAAAGATGTATACGATTTAATCAAGGGGAAAAACATATTATGACGAAAAAAAAACCAACTTGTGATGCAAGAATTATTTTATATTATTTGTCTTCTACTGTTTTTTTTTATCCTAAGGGCATCTTTTCGCACTTAGATCTGAAGGCACTTTCTACTAAATGATAGAACAAATGTTCAAACCAGATGTTTTATGGGCGATGGAGGCTTGAGTATTACACTATAACGCCCTCAGATCCCTAAGACAAGTATTAATCTTTTACATAACTTATAGTATTTTATGAGTTACCTTTCAGCTCAAACAAAGATAAGTTGTAAAAACCGGGGCATTTTCTTGTGCTTTACGCCACGATTTGTGCACAAAATATAAAAGGCATCATGCAAGAACTGACGAAGTGCCAACTTTGTTAGTTTAAATTCATGCACCCCTCACGCTCGAGAAAAAACACAAAAAAAGCAACAGCTCAAATTTAATTTCACCTTCGATACTTTTTTAGGCTACATCTGAACAGAAGTTAAGGAAGTTACTGTTCTCCATTGCTACGTGATTACACAGATAAACTGCAAGACGGACATGGTAGTTCAACACAATCATGTTGCCCCAACTTCTAGTTATATTAGCTCTTAAACATACTAAAAAAAGTAAGCTACAAAAAGCAGCATCCCCTCTATCTATTTTATTTCTTTGCACATATTCAAATACATGAAATCCTGCTAGGGTAAAGACACTTAGAATGTATTGCCACTGCATTTATTTCTTGCTTTTTTTAAAACCTAAAACGTTTGCAGTAAAATAATGTTAGAAAATAAAAATAACCTTTGGCACAACACATGCGTGCACTTCACAATAAAAAATATAATAAAAAGCATACAAGGAAACGATAGTTATGCTTTATAATAAAATAAAAGGAAAAGTAGATCTTGCCAGTCGTGCAAATGAGGATTCGGCAAAAATAGAAATCATGAATTTATTGATTTCTTCCAACTTTACCTAGAATAGACAAGAAAATATAACCATGACATCAGATGAATTGGGATAAGAAAACATTCAAGGCAAGACTGCAAACGAATTTTGGAACTTTGGACATGTCTCTGGCCTATCACATCTTACAGTACTTAAGAAACCAGAGAACGGAATGGCGAAACCATTAGCCAAAATTTAAGGAACTGATAACTTTTGATCATCCTGAGCAGTAGCTGTAGCTTCATTTGCGCCCTGAACTTCCGTGCCGTCTTGCCCTTCAATATTTTTTAAATCTGAGCTACCAGCATCTTCCCCACCCCCACTTCCATCTCTGTCCGTGTTAGCAAGGTCAAGGCCCAAGTTCTCCATTTCTATACAGGAGGAAGCCAGTAGCTCAAGCGATGTGAAGGCCCCTCGACTGATCTCCGCGTCACGACCAAACCCGCCTCTTTCACGACGCGATTCTTCCGACTTCAGCCACGATATACATCTCTGACTGAACGACTGCTTCCTGAATAACTTATCCGACTTTGACCCGGAACTTTGGACAGATCTCTCGCAAGGCACCTCTTCGTTGTCCTCTTCTTGACCTACTTCCGGTACGTTTGGAGTCTCTGCTTCTTCGTGAGGCTCGTCCAGACAGCCCACTCGCCGCAAAAACAGGCAGACGCGAAGGGTGTGCGCGCGCATTTGCTGTAAAAAGATGCGGCGAAAGTTATGACCGGCGGCGAGGAAGATGAACAGGTTACCGGAGAAGCTGAGGTAGTAGACCACCTCGAACGCTCTCTGTAAGGTGGCGTCTAGCGTAGAAGGTAAAGGGGCACCATTTTCGTCGTCCTCCTTTGTTGCGGCTTCACCCTTGCTGGCAGTTATGTAACTTGTTATCACCATCTTGAGACGCAGTGCGTGGCTCGGAGTGCTCAGGATAATCAATGTCAAGGTCACGATTGTCAGGAAACGAGCAACCTTCATCTCTAACATCCCATGAGGCCCAGCTCTTGGTCGTCTTTTCTCTGTCTGGTAACACAAACAATTTGAGACAGAAATGATTTAATTTTCCTCCTCACACAATCGTTTAAAGTTCCTGTATATTCTCTAGAACATGTCATGACACACTCGAAAAAGTTAAACTCATTATTTTAAACAGTTAATCTAAGGCCGCCTAATACTAGTGTTAGTATTAGGCTCCCAAAAAGTAAATTTTTTTTAAAGTTCAAGCAACTACGCAACAGGGTACGGCGAGTAGGCTGAGAAAAAGAGAGAAATGTTTAAAAAATATATATCAAACATAAGAAAACTCATGGCAATGGAAAATATTTTTTCTTTGAATAAAACATTTTTTTTGTGTGAAATGAAAGAATACATATAATATCTTACTCTGAGTAAGATGATAAACAAAAAGTAAACTACGTACAGTAATAGCACAGTACCCGGAGCAAGAAACTTGTTATAAATAATTTTATGAATGGATAAGTGAGAAATGGACGAAGGAATTTTCCCGTCCTTACTTTGCGGATACACCTCAACAGGAGGACAGTTATCAAAGATTTCAAGTATAATTTTTTATGCCACCGGCTATTTAATACTGAAGTAGACCTACATTTTATTTAAGTTATCAGGGCCGACAAGACACTTACTAAAACTGCATGGCGACAGAGAGAAAACCGAAAGTTTTGATTAAGTAAGCTACGTTTAACAAGAAAATAACGCAACCACTACTCATTTTTCATCAGATATTCATTTGACGATTTTGATAAACATTAGTACCTTATTTTTGTTGTTGTTTGTGTTGGGCACTGCATGATAACGACCTTCATTGTTGATTTTGCTGGCAGTGTTCTCACCTCGTCGTCGGCTGGAGGAGAAACGGAAAAATGCATTACAGGTGTTAAGAAACGCAAGAAAAAAAATTCAGATAATCTCTATCATCATCATCATCATCATCATCATCATCATCATCATCATCAAAATCACCGGTAATGTTTTGTGGGAGTGTAAAGTGTAAAGGATCTGTAATTATAAATGTTCTCAAGAAGAAGCTGGGCTGTCCTCTTCGCCCCCGCCCCCCCCCGCTTCGGGTGGTGTGTGCCTTCACTCTGTGATTCTCTCCTGGTCTCTCTTGGTTTTTCCTCAGGGATTTGTCTGTGACACCAGACTGTCCTTATCGTAATAAATAACCCCTATGACTGCTGCTGATAGTGATCTTCCTAACTTCAACATGATGTAGGCGCCAGCAACGCTGGGCTGCGCACCACGACCACTGGCGCCACTTCCTTTTGACTGAAGCTATTGTCGCTCTTCCTCATTGATTATCACATGGTTCAGGCCTCTGCAACGCTGGACTGCCCGTTTCTAATGACGCGTATCCCATACGGTAGGCTTCGGACCAACTCTGGACCGGTGATTCGTTTTTGCTTTCACATGTTCCCAAATGAGTTAAAACAAGTTTAAACTGGAAAACATTTCATGTAGCATAAGGGCCGGCTCTTAACACACCGAGTTCTTTCAGTTTGATACGGTGCTAACTCACTGCAAGATACTAATGCTATGATAGGTCAATGTAAGATTTTTTTTACAAAAGTTTGTTTAAATTTTGAATGGTTTGGCAACCACTAAGTAATAAGTCGCGCTGGTGCAGACGGTAAGTATTGACACAATTTTTTAAGTTTCCTGTCAAGAGACGGTCCAGAATCTTTTAACAATAAATGCGCGTTATGTAAAGCCGGTTAGGCCGCAAACATACTGCGCCCGGCCCATATCCAGCCCAGCAACGGAAAAAAATAGAGTACTTGGGTTACGGGTGGAAAAATCCCCGTCTGATCAGGCGGAGGTTTTTGCCTTGTATCCCAGTTCCTCCATTTTTTTGCTGTTTCTGAGCTAGATACCGGGAAAAGTATGTTTGCGGCCTTAAGGCTCTCGCCCGGCAATTATGACATGATCGCTCCTGCTATACTGCAACGCTTGACTGACAAACCCTCGTCCGCCTCATCCTCTCTCTCTCTTCCTGGGCCCCCTGACCTCGAAGTACACTATCCCTTGTTCTCCATTCTTTTCCTTGTTAGGCGCTCGTGGATGTGGACTTCTCTCACCGCAGGAACGATTTCCGTTCTGTGACCTCGTGTTTGTGTTACCACCTCCCTGTGTTTCTCACCTGTTCTCTCTCGCTATTCCCTGGTTGAGGCGCCTGTGACGCTGCACGGCCCTCACC
>BMAT01008887.1:155235-165507 GCA_019649035.1 Elysia marginata
TTTGCAAGCAGGAACAATAATTTGCGCAGAACTGTTTTTGATTGTATTACCGACACGAATGGAATGCTTTTTCAATTCAAAGGCATTGTAGTTGACAGAAAATGCGAAAGGTAGAAGATGGTAGGTATTTTGTTTTTACTTCATTAATGGAAGTCATCCTCATCGCTCTGAATACTTTTTCCAAACTGTAAATTAGCTTCATATATACTTGAATGTCTTAAGCGATTTATACTTTCTTAAATTATCAAGGATATCGCCTCAAATCTGAAAATGGTGTTGAGAAGGGTGTGCTGTTCTTTGAAAATCCATCAGGAAAAAGTACCTTGTGATTGAGCAGTGACCTTCACCGCTAAGATTAGAACAGCGAACAAGACGGGAGCGACACATCTTTGCGACCTACTCATCTTCCTGTGTAAGAAATGGCGCAGCTGGGGCAACTGTTGGGGAAAACACTCCGTGCTACAACGTCTTATATTGTTTCTGAAAAAGAAAAAAAGATTTGACTGTACAAACCAGTAAAGTAGTTATTTGATGTGAAAAATGCTCAATGATAATAATAAAATAATAATAATGTTGATAACAATAATAGTGATAATATTGATAATTATAATAATAATAATAATAATAATAATAATAGTAACGATAATGATAATAATAATAATAATAGTAATGATAATGATAATAATAATAATAATAATAATAATAATAATAGTAATAATAATAGTAATAATAATAATATTCATCATCATTATATTAACAATAATATTTCTATAGCACCTCCCTCAAAAGGAGCTCAACGTGTTGTAAATAAATTCGTAGCGATTTTAAGATACATAGTTTGAAGGTTTACGGGCATTTCATATAGTTGAAAATCATGTAGATCTAGTTATTAAAATGAAATGTACATATACACATTACAAATCTTTAAAACTTGTAAAAACGAATTGTTCGAAGCTAAGTAAGAACTAGAAGTTCGTGAATTTTTGCGAGATGAAACAAAGCTAGAAAGAGGCAAGTCTTCGTTTTGACTTAAAGGAATACAATAAGTCTTAAGTCGCAATGCCTACTTTTGAGATATGGGCTTTCAAAGTTTAGACGTTGTTCAGAAGTCAATTTTTTTTCTTTTGGAAATTTTATATTTTGTAGCGAAAACCGATTTCTGAACAGCTGTTACATCTGATTCATGTTAAAATTTTATGTTTTATGTGTTTAACTTTAATTGGTATGGTTGCAAAGGACTTCACACTTTTCTACTTGTCTAAAATTTAAACGCAATAATCTCCCCTTTTCTAAAATTTTACAAGTCCTAACCCTGCCGACTTCAAACGGCTATAACTTAGACAATAGACCTTTATTGTTTGTTGTATTTGGAAGTAGAGAATACAATATTTTCTGTGATAACGTTATCTTACAACTTTCCAATTTCGATTTAAGACTTATTTTGACGTGTTGCAAGATAAATTAATGTAACGACGTTTGAGTGACAAGGGCGGTTCTGTATGCCATGGTGTGTCTCTGTCTGTTCAATATTCACTCTTCGAAAACTATATGCAATGTCCCTAGAACTTACACAGTCACCTATACCAATTCTGGAGGTCTGCTGGGCGTATTTGTTGATTTTAATGGCATTTAGGAAAGCTTCTTTTTAAGGTTTTAAATCAAAATCGGGTTTAAGCTTCAAATTTCAATTTAATGGCCATATCAAAAAAGATTAGGGCGTTTTTAACAAAGCAAAACAATCGCGTTAAGTCGAATCTAAAGCCGTGCGAAATCCATTTCTTGATCTCAATTATGGACGGCCTACTGCCCTGGAAAACAAAGCGCTGTGCGCAACTTAATTATATTTCTATCTCGATGCATCTCCTTTAGGAAACTCAGGATTCCTTGCATCCTGGAGAGAGCATATCGCACGAGAAATTAATTAGTTAATATTAAGCCTGCAGCTTAAAAATAATTACAGTTGACGACAAAAGAACGTAAGGACACACAAAAATGGAAAATGATGGGATGAAAGACATAGATAGATAGATAGACAGCTAGAGAGACAGAGAGAGAAGGTGAGAGAGAGAGAGAAACACATAGACTGAGACAGTCAGACAGAGGGGTGGGTGACACATAGGCCTACAGAGACAAAGCAAAATTAGATAAATGATTATTTTTTAAACATAGACAGTACATTAAGTTAAAGAGAGAAATAAAGAAACATATGGGAGAGGAGGTGAGAAGGGGGAAAGAATGAAGATCAAAAGAAGAACCGAAGACAGCGAGAGTTGGACAGCGATAGACAGACAGGCAGATACGAAGATAACTTATATAGATAATAGAAATGTACATTTCTTAGACTGCAACGAACGAGCATTTATTTTAAATATTATGGTCACCTTTTTGGAATTATATGATATACCTACAAAACTGAAAGGTGCAGGCCAATATTGTAATAATTAATAGATAAGCCTTCAGGAAGCAAATTTTTTATTATAGGTTGTAATACACTGTCTAGCAGCATTGGCACTGCAATGTTAAGTTCAGAGCTGTTTCCAGTCGAAAAAGCTACTCTGTGGTGCACGATGGAGTCAGAAAATAATTCTGTAAGATTACTTTGTTATTCCAAACGCTTTGAATTAGTAGCATCATTGATAAATCCAATGAGCGTAGGTATGCCATACAACTTACAGTTTCATTAGAACGATACAAACGAGATTGCATTGGGGCACAAGTAAATGCCTTAGCTCTCTAACCTGCGCTTGGCAGACATTATGATATCTCCATAGGAATCCAATTGCAACACCCTGGCCTTGTTTTAGAGAGATTATATTTCGCTAACTTTTTTGCTAAGATCCACTTTGAGCTTTGTGACTGTCACCCTTACCAATTTCTATTTTAACCTTTCGTGATTGAGTCAGAACACAAGTTTACCTAAATGTATGATAGCCAAAGGACTCATATATTTTTAATTTTGAGAAAAATAAAAACAGAAAATCTAGTTCTATAACAATAAATTTATTCGCAAACTAAATTAATTAAAAGGAAACAATAATGCAAGCTGGAATACAGACCAGTTGGCTCTATCCTCTGCGCGGTTTCCAAGACAAGACTGAACTTAGGTCTTGTATGAATTATGGCTGCATACTAGTTTAAAATAACCTGAAACGTGAAAGCACCTGGAACTACAGTCAAACGAACTCCATACTTCACATGCGTGGACACAATGTCGGTTGCAGTATTTAACATTCAGCTCTCCACTCAAAAGAATATCTTTCAATAGACTTCAACAGTGTCAAACATTGTGAAATCTTTTTTTGCATGTTAAGGACGACGGAGGAGAATGACGAACTCAGTCTTGACGTCGCGCATGGTTTCTCGCTATGAACTAAAGACTACACCCTTTGGTAGGCATACTATAACAAAAACATCTTTGTTCCGATAAAAACCTTGAGGAAGCTCTTGAATCATAACTATAAAGCTTTTTTTCTTCATAAAAAAAATATTAGAACCCAAGGTCTACTTTAACATTGGATTTCTGGTTGTGTATAGAATGTTTCGGTCGCAACTTTGTAACTCCCTTAGGGCATCAGAACATTACCTGCGATTAAAGAGACGTTATGTTGGACTTAAATTCACATATTTATAAAAAACTAAGAACAATTTTGCCTCAGAAAGGAACGCGTGACGTGATTTTGTGGCTTCACGTGAATTAGGGTCACGGTGATCCATTGCACAAAAGTGTTTTTACTTTAAGTTTAATCTCTAAGAGCGTCGGGCATTTTAATAGCAAAAATGTTTTGTGCACAACCTCAGCACTGAACATAATAATTTCCTAAGTCAAAGATAAACAACTTTGGTGTGCTCATAAAATTGGGTTTTGTTGATAAAAAAACCCCTCTGTTTTCCAATACAATGTCTCATAATATAGTGTTCCTAAACAAAAGAGAAAAAAAAAAGAAACTTCTTTATTTTTGATAGAAAATAACCTTTTTGTAGAAGAGAATTTTTTTTAAACCTTATCTATTCTATATTATTTGAGCAAGTTTTCTTCTTTGCCTCTGTTTGTTAGGTATGCAAACTCTAAATAGGTTTTTGCTGCAAATTGTGTAAAAACGCCAACATCAAGACATCTACAGGATTTCAGTTTAAAAGAAACACTGCTGTAAATACGATTTCGAGATTGGCGTAGCAAAGTATAGAAAAAAACTAGCTTATGTGTTACTATAAAGAACATAAACCGTTAGCTACATCATAAATAAAGTTTCAAAAACAGAATATCTCAAAGTCAATCGGTTTATCATATTTAAAATTTAGAAGAAAAAAAAACTGAGTAAAACTTATCAGCTAACCATCACAATTTAGTTTTTAAACCTTAAACTTACCACGCCCTCATGATTATCTCAGCAGAGTGAATCTTTAGAAAAAAAATTACAAAGTCTAATCTATATCATTCAAAATGTTGTTTTTTTACATTTTTGATACATAACTTAACAAACGCGCAAAGAAAAACATTTACATTCAAGTTTAATTGCTAGTTATAAGTAGTCTCCACTTGACCTTGAGTTAGTGTCAGTAGTAATAGTTGTAGTAGATGTATGGACAGTCCTGGTGACAGCAAAGGGATTTTTGTGTATTTGTGTCCACTTTCTATTTTTCTATGCTTGATATTTGGTATTCAGCTGCTCCTACAGTCACTATTCTCACAACACCTGACGTTATGCACTGCTTACAGGCAGTACGGTAAGTAGTAAGGGGTTTCAAGTCAGTGACGGTTGCGCCAGGGGTATCAGCAGCATTATCGTGTAGTAGCAGCATCTACAACATACTCACAAGTGATCGGTATGAGCTGTAGTGATATTAGTAGTTGTCGTAGTTGTTTTAGTGTCATAGCAATAAAAGTTATGGTATTAATAGTGATCTCATAGCCGTATCAGCAGCAGAAGTTGAGGCAGCATGTCTTGAGTAGTAGTAGTAGTAGTAGTAGTAGTAGTAGTAGTAGTAGTAGTAGTAGTAGTAGTAGTAGTAGTAGTAGCAGGACTAGTACCGGTAGTAGTAGTAGTAGTAGTAATGGTAGTTGTCTTGGCATTAGTACTAGTAGTTGTTATAGTAGTAGTATTTGTTGATGTTGTACTTGCAGTAGCAGTTGCGGTAGAAGAAACTGTTATTTTTCCCCAAGAACAATCATGCGGTGTGATGAATCCTCCAATGAGAAGAAGTTTCGCCTCGGCAGCAATCACCTTTGTTTGCAACGGGAGACAAGTTAGGACTTCTGTACGAAAAAAATATTTCATGGATTACAACCCTTCAATTTATTAAATAATTGAAGAAAATCTGAAAACTTCTGTTAGACTTATAGAGCGAAGTCTTTAAAGTGTGCCTTGTTTATATCCTGTACATAGCTATTTCTGAAAGTGCTCTTGTCAATTTGTTTGGATAAATTTAATTAGTTAACCCCACTGGTATACTCGATTATGATTTTCGTGTTTATCTGCGGTCGGTATCTTATGATAGAAATAAACAGGATGCATTGTTGAGTTTATGCAACGTAAATATTTTATTTCTTATAACTTTATATGATTTCAGCAAGGCTTTTTAGATTTTACCAATGCTCTTTTTTAATTAAATTTAAACGTTGTTTTCAAAGATTATTTTTAGTGTTGTTCAAGCTTTAACTTTTACTTAGTTCTTCTAATATGTTGCATTTCAGTGTTCATCGCAATTTTAGCATATCTTATGCGTTGTTTTTTTTTCTTTAGTTTGTCGCTTCCAGTTCCTTTTTCATGATATCATACCTTTTTAAAATTTTGTGCTCTGGCAAAAAATAAACGTGTAACGGTACGGTCCTTTTTACGTGACGCTAAACGCATCCGGAAGACGTCGGCCTGGTTCTAAACCGGAGACTTTGAAAACATTCTGTCCCTATATGTCATCTCAGGACATAAAGGTATGCATTGAATCCACTGAGTCATTGCCTATCATAATCAGGTTTGATGTACCACAAGGCTCTGTGCTCGGGCCAGTCCTGTTCTCCATTTTTCCCAACCTCTTAATACCGTTATTATTTTGTCAAAACTTCTTTACCTCTCATGATAACTCCGACGACACCCAGTTATAAAAGTTATTTCCACCATCACAATTGCATGAAGTGCTAACTTAACTCCATGTACAAATCTGCAACTCAGAAATTAGAGGTTGGATGGCAGCCTATATATTATAACTTAACTGCGATAAATCAGAAGTTGTGCTCGTAGTAGTAGTAGTGGTTGTGGTATTAGTAGTAGTAGTAGTAGTAGTAGTAGTAGTAGTAGTAGTAGTAGTAGTAGTTGCCGTGGTACTAGTACTAGTAATAGTTGTAGTAGTAGTATTTGTTGTTGTTGTAGTTGTAGTAGCAGTTGTGCTAGAAGAAACCTTAGGAACAGAACCAAAACTTACCAATATTACTATGAAACAATCTCAAATCGGAGATAACAGTATTCGGTTCTGAACATTAGTAAGAAAAACTTAGGAATGCCAATTGATATTATTCTGTCCATGAATAAGACTAATTCTCACATCAAGAAAGTCTGCTTTCTAGAACCTAGAAAATTTAGTCAGATAAGACCTTACATTGACCAAGTAACTGCAATAAAACTCTCTTTGTTTTTCGTTATTTCTAGAATCGACTTTTATAATGTACTCTTACAAGGCCTAATTGACAAAAAAAAATTCCCAAGTACAAAAAGTTTAGAACCATGCAGCTTGTCTTGAAAAGAAACTGTCAAAAAAAAAAGAATATATAACCCTGGTCCTAAGCAATCTTCACTGGCTTCCAGTCAAGGCTAGGATAACCTGCAAAACCGCTGTGCTAACGTAGCAGTGTCTGAAAGACCCTTTTCTCCCATGTTACTTGTCTGGAACAGATATAGTAAAAAAAAAACAACTATTAACGCTACAGCCTGTTAGGCAACTTACTGCTTTCTGAAAAAAACTTCTGGTCAAACCTAGGGGACATTTGAATAGCTACGAGAAAAGATGCTTAGGTTGCCCTGCTCTTGACCGTTGGAATTCTTTGCCCGACTGGGTATCTGGGTATCCTCTGCTGATAGCCTTTACATTTTTTAAAAAAGAATTTGAAGACATGGCTCTTTGTCTAAAATTGGTTTTAAATACTTTGATACCTTACCTTTAGAATATTTTAACTTTAAAGTACCGGTACGTCTTAAAATGTTAAAATCTTTTAAGGTCTTGATTATTGACAGCTTACCTTTGTAAATTAATATTCAGTTTCGCTTTGCCTTTTGTATTATTATATATGCCTATACACAGTGCTTTTACACTGTCAGTCTGTGACCGCATGCATTTTTAGACCTTTCAATGATACGCTTTTAATGTAAATTGAATTCATTGTTGCCATGTATTTACTTAGTCTATTTTTTCTGGTGCTGTAAAGCGCTTTGAGCCTTTGAGGGAAAGCGCCCAATAAATGGTTGCTCTTATTATCACACATACATGAATATCTTCACTCAAGCAGCTTTCTCGCACCACGTGAAAGTAAAAGAATAACAAGAAAGTTTTTCAAAAATATCATGACCGTTTATCAGTCCACAGACAGCACAGGGCTTCCCTGCTACTGAAGAATTTCATAATCTGTACGAAGAGTAGGCTTTCGGCTGAACTTTGAAGAATATCTCCTCTCGAGCTACGAGATCTAGATCTAGAACCATTGACATGCAGTTTCAATAAAATTCATTGTTTCTGTTAAGATAATCCAAATACAGGTCCAACGAATTCGTAACCAAACAACCTCAATTTTTTTTTTATTTTGCTCCGAAATTCAAAGTCTCGCTAAATCCAAAGCTAGGCCTGAAGAATTTCATAGGAACATTGACATAATAAAATGTTCACCTTGAGCTGCGCTTCACTGCTGATGCAAAGGAAATTTCTGTGATAAAAAAAGTGTTTATACTTTCAGCTTATCTCTTGCATGTTCTGTACGTCTAGCCCTGAAAACATGATAGACTTTATGAATAGAAGTTTAGAAGGTTTCATCAATGTCTTTGTTTCTTGGTTGGATGGTGCTAAAAGAAACTTTTTTGTGATGAAAAAAATAGTGCGAAGCTCAAAATAAATACGTGGTAGATTTTATGAATAAAAGTTTTTCCAACTTTCTATTTAGTATTGAAATTAAAAAAGACACTAGGCAGGATGACAACGATGAGAATTTGGAGATTTGTTTTCCAGTATTTTAAGTGATAAATAATTGCCTTTACACAAAACCTACACTCTAGAACTGGGCCTAAATATTAATCTAGGTGAAGATTAAGAAGAAGAACAGCAGCAACAACAACAACAACAGCAACAACAACAACAAGAAGAACAAGAAGAGGTCAAGACCTATTTTTATGAAGGTCATGATTACTCAGTTAGAGTTTTTTTGGGATTTTTTGTGCTTTTTGTTCAATAAGATCTACTATTTAGCATGATATACTGCTCGATTAAATAGTGTGAATTATATTGATGGAAATTTTAGACAGAGTCTATGTCTATATAATTTTTAGGTTAAACGAGCGCATGTGAAGAGATAGATAGATGAAGAGAGAAAGAGAGAGAGAGACAGAGACAGAGACAGAGAGAAAGAATGAGAGAGATAGAGATAGATAGAGAATTGAATTGAATTGATTGAATATTTTATTGTTAGGCCGTTTGCCCATGATAGATAGATAGAGAGGTAGGGATGAAGAGAGACAGAGCATATTAGTATGACCTCATGAGAGAGAACGATAGAAGAAGAAGAAGAAGAAGGAAAGGGTAAAATGAAAAGAGTGGGTTTAGACGATGCGTTACTTCTATAATGGTATCGATTTTAAATTGAAAGAAAGAATAGCAAGCAAGGAAATAGAGATAAACTTAAGAGTGGTGAGAATGGAAAATAAATACTTGAATGTTGAGTATCCTGTTTCATAAGCAACTTTCTTTTAGTTATATCTAAAAGAAAACAACAACAAATGGCAAGACCATCAAATTTGGCCAAACTTTGTTGATATTTAAAAAGAGTCATTACCGCTGCCCAAGCGTTTCTTAAACAGACACAGTGCGCAGTCAAAATTAATCTGGCGCTATAGTGCCTCCCTCGCGACTCATCTGAGAACGGAGGGTTACAAATAGCTTCTAAGACTTAGAAAGTTTCCCTATATATACCCCCCACTCCTTTTACCTTTATAAAACTCTACAAGAAAAAATTCATAATGAAGTAAACACATAGATATTCCTTGGAAAACCTCTGATTAACCAACCACGTTAAATTTAAGAGATAGGAAAGGGGGAAAAATAAAAAAAATACTCTGGCGCTATCGTCACTTTATCCTGCTCTTTTAAATCCAGCTTTGTCGCTAAACAGTTATTTTCGCATGATTCAATAGGTTGTCCTATGAAATGACCATCCATATTAAGGAAAATATCGATTCCAGCTGATCCTAGGTATGGGGATCATGAAATAATTTTCAGCTGTAGAAGTGCCAAATCTTTATCGCCACTCTGTCTGCATGCGAATGGCCTTTTGTCTTTTTGAAAAGCCACATTGTCATTTAAGGCGCGTTTTCCAAATGCAATGCCTTAATTTGTCTTGACTAGTCATTAAACATTTATATTTTACATACATCAGAACTTGCAAGAACACTTCCCGCAGAAAAATGTTTTTGTTTTTTGTGTTTTTTTTAAACATTTACGAGTGTCACTCAGTGCAGCCTATTTTTAAGGACCTGTTGTTGGGCAGTGTTAGGCTGGTCCCTCTCAATCAGCTGACTGCCTTTTCAATTTTTCATCTTATCAAAAAGATCTGAGCGCCTGAGCCTCATCTGCAGTGAATATCCTGTCCAAAAATGATAATAAACACTTTACTCTTCCCCATCCTCAAAATTTCCCTCCCCTAAATAGTGGGGTAAATACATCTCTCAAATTTGAGAGAAGGTATAACAATAACAAACAGCTATAAAATCATAATTGTTTGCTAAAGTGACTTGAATATTTAATGACAATTGTGACAAAGTTTCCCGAAGACTATTCCTCTTTTCCTGTCGCTTTCAATATCTACCAACCCCTCTGTCTAAAAAGAAAATGTACATAAATGCAGTAGATAGAAGTCCTAAAGATTTAGTTATTAAGTAAACTAGCTGAGTAAACGGTTCTACGGACGGCGAAAAGGAGCTGATTAACACAGGAACATTTTCACAGGGTTTATACCACAACCTTAGTAAATGAGTAGTGTTTTTTCGCCTTTGTGCTGTGCGCATGAGTTTTGAGTACACTTTC
>BMAT01008887.1:188546-200909 GCA_019649035.1 Elysia marginata
CTTATCACCGCTGGACTATAGCTATAGAACTAAATAACTTGGTCGACCACAAAAATGCTTAGCTGATCGTATATGCTGACCCTGCACTACATCTAGATTCGACGCCTACAAACCCATAGTTAAAATTCGAAATAATAAAAAAAAACCTGAAATTTTTTAAATTAGTGAACAGTGAATAAGCTTTCGAGTATATCGTACGAGCGTACTTGAATGTAATACTTTTGGTCATAGGCATTTTTCAAAAAGACTTTTATTGCCAAAATTCAAACTGTCTGTAGAGGCTGACCCAACTCAAGATGCCCAAAACCGCCCATATTGTATGTCTAAATCAAGAAGAAAGCATCATCAGCTTTTTCTTTAAAAAAACGTACGTCAAAATTTTTAACCAAACTAATTCGATCAATAAAACGACTGAGAGAGGGCTGTCACCAGATAATCTTGACATTCTGAAGTTGTTGCAAGAGAAAATTTTACATTTTATATATATATATCGGTACAGGTGTGTTAGACAAAATATGTCAGTGGAATCTTCGTGCATCTGAGGAAGATTGACCTCAATACAAGGGCTAAGGTCTCTTCAACAAACACAAATCTTGCAAATTGGATTACTCGTCAATATCTACAACATTATCAGTTATAGAACAAATAAGTATTCGCCAAATGTTGTTATTAGACAAAAGTTCTAAAAAATGCAGCTGCAGTTGATCTTGGCGCAGGGTCAAGGTCAAAAGGTCATCCAACAATGAAATATACGGACAAAAAGCCACTATTTTCACAAATATTCCTATAATTATGCCGTTTTCTAAATGTGCATCTTTCCAATCTTGTCTTTCCTATTGCACTTGTGTTGAATATCAGCAATAACATTAAATTTTCTACACGCCGGCGAGCAGTTAAGGCCGTGTTTCTTGCAGGTGTATCGCTTTGTATCACAACCATTTCTGCACTTGCAGCGAATGATACGTAATATTCTCGCAAGAGCTAATGCTATTTCTGTTGTCAGCGTGAATTTGTTCAGTGTTTGTTGAACCCCATTTCTTGTGCCCAAGTTCATAGTTTCCAATCCACTGGTGTACTTGCTAGTATACTCAAACGCTGTGCTAACTGGCAGAAGCAAAAGTATGTAGCAGAGCGCAAACTTGTAGAGAATGCGTCCAAGAAATATTTTTGAGCAAAACTATCGGTATATTCGGCAGTTTAGCGAATGCGTTTTTTTCCGGGGAACAACAACCCTATTGTACAGCTTGTGAAAGTCTTTTTACTGTGAAACACATTTTAGTGGAATGCGCAGATTTTTTGCCAAGCAGACAAAAATATTATAAGACGACTGATATGCACACACTGTTTCGAGAGGTGAAAGCCTCTTAGATTTCAGATTATCTGAAAGAGACTGGAATATATGGCAAAATGTGAAGCAAAGTATAGAAAACTTTTAAAACTTGTAAATAGTATCTAAGATTTTTAAAACTTGATTTTAATATATGAGATAGGTTGGCAAGTTTATAGGGTCGAAGTAAACTAAATTTGAAGAGATCGTAAGCCCTGAGATCACCGCTAATGATGGACTGGGCTTGTAAAAATTTCAATCAATCAATCATTTCACGTGGTGCAAGGCCAACAGAATTTGTTGGCCTGGTACAGCTACTTCGCGCCAAAGTATGAAAGTCTTCCGAGATTCAAAATTTAGAAAGACTAGTTCTTTTTCCGAATCCGGAAGGTCATGGTGTTGTGCCCCAAGCAGGAACTGCATGGATAACTTTCAAAATGTAACACACAAAAAATATGGATTATAGTCTTCCACCGCCGAAGGCAGTCTCAAGATGTTACATATTTCCCCCATCAGCCCAATACACACCAAAGCAAATTCAACTCATATTTCAGAGCATTACAGCACGGCTGCCTTTTTAGGCGCTCAAATGCTAATATTCTACAAATTTCAAGCACTGCCTATAACCAGCACCCATTTTACAGTTGGGTGGACTTAGGAAAGTGTGGATGAATTGCTTTCCTGAGGCAGTTACAACATGTGTCGTGGTTGGGAATCGAACACGCGACCGCCGGATCACAAGTCCGACGCGCTTACAACTGAGCTACACAACCTGCCAAGAGACAGCTGCAGGACGTCTTGCTTGGTGTTCCAGCATTTGGTGAGCCGTGTGCCTAAATTCATAAGCAAGTCAATTTTTTTTAAAGTAAGGTATATATTTTAGCTCTAAATATAGTGACAAAACAAGTGAGCTGTCGGCTTTACGCCTTCGTCAGACAAAAAAAAAAATTTAAAAAAACGTGTAAGACACTTACATTTATACTCTGCCGCAAAAATATATCCTTGTTTCGTCTGCTTAAGTAGTGCTGAAGAAGAATCAAAAAAGTTGTCTTCAACAATAAAAGTCACTTCATTTTTCGCACTTGCCTGGGCTTCAAATAAAACCATGCAATGAGATTGATTTTCAGTACATACAGCCATGCACATGACTGTTCTTTTGGAGCTCTTTTCTGAGTAGATAAATGAAGTGCAGTCTGTTGTTAGGTATCGAAACGAAAAAAAAAATTTTCTTGGTTTGCACTGCTATATCTGATGTGGAGTGGTCAACTATTCCTTTGATTTAAAAGGAAAAGTGAAATGTTTTGCGGGTGGACCTGATGCGTAGCCATAAAAGATGACGCGTGGGTTTCTAAATCGCTTCCATAGCCGATGTATTTTTAAAGACGGAAGCAAAAGTGACCACACTTGCTATGGGAATCTTCTGTAAAAGTGCCCCATTTGTCAGGACAAAATTTTCATCGGTGGATTACAGTTCTGGCATGTCTGTCGAGATCATTTGCCAAAGCTCACCTGCAAGAAGTGCTCCGTTTCCTAGTCGGAGTAGGAAGATAGAATAAAAAAGAGATGCAGGATGGCTCCACAGATCGTATTTGAAGAATTTTGTCCTAACATGAATAATTATGGCACCAGAAAAAAGGTTGCTCAAACGACAACTGAGGACCCACATTCACCGTGTCTTCATGAAACTTGGCTGTGTTTTGGAAGCCACTTTGACGACGTGAACTGTTTATTTTAACTTGCAGTCTTCTGTTTTATTTTCTTTCATTTTTCTGATAAAGCATCTCCAGAGTCTTACGTTTTGCGAGAATGTACAACAGAATCAGGTACATGGCGACATGGTTTAAGCTATGTTTCTCTAAATGGCAAGGCGGTGGGTAGCATCTATAAGTCGAGGGTTCGAATCATACTAAAGGCAGACATTTCGAACATTTTCACTAAAAAGACTATTTCTCTCCAATGATTGCGCAGTGGCTGCCTCCAATATTTATCCTGATCTCTAGATCTATAATTCATATGAGGCATGCCTTGAATATTATCGTTTGTTCTCTGTGTTTGTTGTTTATGGCTAAGTGTTGGTGTGCTTCCAGATTTAAATGGTTGTCTTTGGTGCGATTTGGATCTTCCCGTTCAAGTAAGCGAGTCGCTTAGAGAGACTAAGCAAGGACCTTCGCCATGAAACTCCTTTTTAAGGAGCGGAGTGGCGACATGGTATAAGCTATGTTTCTCTAAGTGGCAAGGCGGTGGGTGCCGAAGCATCTATAAGTTGAAGGTTCGAATCATACTAAAAGCAGACATTTGGAGCATTTCCACTAAAAAGCCTATTTCTCTCTACTGCTGATTTCATACCTTTAAATTCTTACAGACATCAGAGGCTGAACATGAAGACCGGTGGACGGAGTACTCTAATGAAGTCGAACTGACCGGCGCCTGAAACCAAACCCGATATAATTTAAGAGGCAAAAGAAGATTTTGACGTGGTCACAACACTCGCGACAAGAGATTAAATAATAAGAGCCAATAAATCCCTTAAAACAACAAGGCCCCAGAACCTGATTGCATTAATGCTGTGATTTTTTTGACCAATCCAGTCTTCGCCACAGAAGTCTTACTAACTGACTAAGTGACCACAGCTTGGAGGAAGAAGAGAATATACTAGAAGGCTGTAATGAGGTTGTTAAAATTATAATGCCTAAGAAAGGCACACTGAGAGGTTGTAATAACTGGCTTGGCATAGCACTGGTCTCTACCCCTAGCAAAGTTCTTGCCATTAGTCTAATAAACAGTGCTGTGGATAGCAAGCTTGTAGAAGTGCAAGCAGGGTTCAGACAAGGAAGAGGATGTGTAAACCAGACCTTCACCTTGCGAAACAAAATTAAACAAATCAACAATGCACTTAATGGAAGAGAGATCTCTACATCAACTTTGAGGATTTTGAACAGGCATTTGACATTATTTATAGAAAAACAGCTTCTGGAAAATCTCACGGTATTATGGAACCCCACCACAAATTGCCTCTATGGTCCAGTGTTTCTACAACAATTTCAATTGCGGGGTCGGACAAGGCCAATGCAGATTTTCCGTATTATCTGGAGTAAGACAGAGCTGTACAGTGTCAACTCTCCTCCTCAACGTCGCCATTGACTGGGTTATGAGGCAAACAACAGAACACAAGAACCGGGAGATACAATGGAACTTTTTCACAAACCTAGAACACAGGAACTTTGCTGATGATCTAGCCCTTCTTTCTCATCCATGTGCCGACATTCAAGAAAAAAAAAACAAATTGAACATATGCATGAAACAGATCAGCCTGAAAAACAATAAGAATAAAACTGAGACTGATGACACTTTACATTCGAAAGCTTCGGTGGATAAGAGTTGATAAAATCCTCTTGCTATACACGGAACAACTAACATATTTAGTGTAACGAAGTTAGAGATTGTTTAAGTCTTGTTCCTTAGTCATGCTATGTACGATGTAGGCCTAAATAAATGCTACGCTTGCTTTCTTAGTGCAATGTGTTGGTATTCGTAAATATAAGTAACTTATGGTTTTCATAACTCATTAAAATCTAGAATGATCGCCCATTCTTAATTGTGTAGGTCTAGGCTTCTGGATTTATCTAGATTCCTACCTTCCGGTTCATTTACATAATGTTTGATGACGTAGGAGGGATTTCGGGTGACCTATTTTTAACTTGGCTTGTGATTGGATGTTAAGGGTCATTGCTCTGTTAGGCCACGCCTTTCTTGCATAGCGTAGAATTTTCGAGCGATAGCCAGAACATGTGTCCAAGAAGTGTGTTTTGCCTATAAATAGAGCTCGCGCGGTTAATTAAAAAAGACTGAGAGGATAGAATACTGGATAGAGAGAGTGAGCAGTTTTGTACAAAAGCTAGATCTACGATTTGTTTATGCTGGACATTGGCAATTCCACTGTTATTATTTTTCGACTGCTGCTGGATGTAAATACTGTTTCGTGTTGATTTCTTCGTTTTGAGTTGAATAAATTTATTTTCTACGTTCTTCACAAGACTTTTCACGTTTTCAAGATTTTAAAAGAGCTCCCAAGTCTCACATCAGGAATTTTATTCGTTTACTCGCTTATTATTTCTGGTGATTGTGACATTTAGGTAGCAATGTTACGACAGGTAGAGGAGCCGAAAGCGATATTGTGAACAGACAATGTAAGGCTAGAGATGCGTTCAGGATGTTGCAACCCGTATGGAAATCCCAACAATATAAAAATGATCACAAAACTTAATTTTGTAGATTCTGTGTTATCTTAACCTTGCTCTACGGAAAAAAAAATGCTGGCGCTGATAGAAATCGACTTCTCAAAATTGTCTTTGTTCGACATAAAAGAATAAGAAAAATGTTATGAGTTTCTGGCCTCGGAAAATATCTAAAGAAGACCTACTTAACCTGCGTCAAGAGAGGAGCATGGAGAAGATCATTGTTTAGAAAAGATAGAGATGGATAGGTCATGTACTGCGCAAAAACCAGGATGCTATCCCTGGAGTAGCAGTTCAATGAAACCAGAGAGACACAGAAAACGAAGGTGCCCCAAGACCTCTTGGACAAGGACAGTGGAGACGGATGCATCAGCCATGGGACATTCACGGAGCGCGGAGATGAAAGAATTTCGTTTAAAAAAGGGCAGTAAATAAAATAAAGTAAGCTAGCTTGTAAACCTGGTTTTTTTTACTCACCTCCCTTTATTTTGTTCAGGACAGTTTCTCCAAAATGTCATGCCGATCAATCGAGATCTAACCTAGAGTCTGTATCTCGCTCTAGCACTTTGTTAAATGTCTTACGAACCTACACTCAATTTTTTAAGACACATTTCTTCATAAATTTAATACGCATTTCTAACCTGGGCCTTTCACTGCATTGGTTAAAAATTAAAAAGTGTCTACTATAAACCGCAGTTTTTTGTGTCTCAGCTTACGTAAAAGCTTTAAGTAGGATTTGAGAAATTCATTATTACGAAATGTGTATGCTATAATGAAACCCAGAAATAAGCCTAAGTAAATCTTTAAAGGGTCATTTCTCTAAAACATGATTTTGTGAAGCTCTGGGTTGTCTCGCATGGGAAGAGAAGTTGGTGGCAGTTTGGAGTTTGGCTTCATAATAATAAAAATGTATGAGCACCGAAGAATGTTCAGCAGAAAAAAAGTTATTGTTCTTTTTTATGTATATATTTATTTATATATAAACGCTGTTTCAAACAAAATTTCATATTGTGAGGAATAAATGTTTTTCCTTTTATGCCTAGAATGAAATGGATCCGATCTAAAGTGTTAATTCTTCTTCCTCTCAGCGTTTTATCTACAACGGTTACCACCCATTATAAATGGATTTCACGTACAAACCTTTAACCAAAATTATCTTCAGATGACTGTGTGACAAGGCTTGGGGCACGTGGTGAGTGTGCCTAACGATAAATTTGACTGTGTTGTTAAGAAATTCAGGCTTTATTAGCTGCTCCTCCGTGAGTTCAGAAGGTGATTTGGTTGGTATTGGCCTGTAGCAAGCCATATAAAGCGCTTAGAGCATATCAGTGGATTAGACGCTATATAAAAACGCTCCTTACTTTACTTTGTATGCGTCAAACAGTTAATCCTTCTTACACTCACATGGACTTCGAAACTACTTAAGCTTGGTCTAATATTCATACTTGCCTGAAAGTTCAAAGACGAAGGCTCAGTGTCAGACAATTTCATTTCAAGAATGCCATAACTGATGATAAAAGGAGGCGAATTTATACTGTCTGGACTTAATTTTTTTCTAGCTGCCCCAGGCAAACAAATATTGGTAAGAGGCCTGTGACAAGAAACATATTAATCTAATCAACTCTTTCCAATCACAGATCCAACAATGAAGCTGCTTTGATTTTGTTTCAAATGAAGACTTTCGAAATACAAAGAACTTATTGGTTGTTTGCGCCAGAAATGTTAAATGTCACAGAAGCAAATCTTTGCGAAGCAACCTTTTATGTAAAGTAATAATACAGGGAATTCTATGATTTATAAGAAATTTTAACTTAATTTTATTCGTGATCGCCGCTATCATAATTCACATTGTCCGTTCACATTAATCATTATTTTCGTCTAATTATTTGTTTGTTGCTCCGTTTACATCGCCAAACGTTCTGTAACGTGATATTTGTGTTCTTAATCTTGTTCTTATATTAAGACGACATGACATTGTATTCGGATCAAATTTTATAGTTTTTGTAAACAAAATTAATCCAAAACAGTCACTGAAAACAAAAAGATGTACCGTATTGCAGATTGCTTATCTGCAGAAGAAAAAAAATTGAATACGTATCCTCTTTTACATGACTACACCATGTAAAGATTGTGCAAAGAGCACTAACACGCGACTTTAATCAAGCTTTTGTTTGTGTTTCCTAGTTTGTATTCTCATTTCTGTGGTTGAAAAAAACCTTACAGTGTGAACTTACTCTGAAAAGCCTGAAATGAATCAAGATAATATTCCTTTGAAGGCTCAAATTACCAGCTCAGGTATGATAAAGCCGCAAATTCATTAACCTCTATCGCCATCAACATCAGTGACAACCAATCTGTGTTTGCTTCGGTTAATCAGGCGCTTGGTTTTTTTTTCTTTGCACTATCTCATGCAAAAATAATTTTGATTATCTCTACTTATCATGCATCGCTTGTTTCTGACGCTATTGAATTTCACCCTCGGACTATTTCTTTTTCTGAGAGGTAAAGTACATATTTTGATTTGAAGATTGCAGCTTTGCCTAGTAGGACCTAGTAAAGATGAAGATTAAACAAAAGTAAAAAAAGAGCTCGTAAAGAAATTTCATTACGACATGCAGACCAGCCTTATGAGAGAGAGAGAGAGAGAGAGAGAGAGAGACAGACAGACAGACAGACAGACAGACAGACAGACAGACAGACAGACAGACTGAGAGAAAGAGAGATCACCAACACAATTAAGATCTAAGGAGAGAAATTTCTAATTTTAGTCAGAGTCATAGTTACAAAGGTCAAAAAAACAAAAGGAATTTCAACATAGATTTAGAAGCCAATAATGACCAGCGCAGAGGAGTACACACAACTGGCCCAACACATTAGATCAACCTAATAATATCAGTTTGGAGGATTGTGTCACCAATGGGAAGCTTCGCTTGGCTGATTGAATTTTAACGTCTCTTTTCAACTACAAGGTTATACCAGAGACAGAGTTTGGTACAATTGAAAGTGTGCTGCCAAACTTTGGTGTAGGGAGCGCTTGCATACACCATACCCAGTCACATTATCCTGACACCGGGCCGACCAGACTTAGCACTAAATCCATAATGCCACACACTAGGCAGATCAGTTTTTAATATCAAATTTAAAGTCCTTGGTTTGACTCGGCCGGGGATCAAACCACGCACCTCCAGATCTCTGAGCGAGTGTCTTACCACTAGGCCACAGAGCCGGTACCAATGGGAAGGGAGGAAAGGTTTTGAGAGACACAGGTGCTAGTTTTTTTTTACACTTAGTATAGAGAACGATATTAAAATGTATTGTAATTCATCTACGATTGTTGTTGTTGTTGTTGTTGCAGTTGTTAGTGTTGCTGGTTGCTACTAAGGTTAGTTAGTTTTGTTATTGTTGCTGTTGTTGCTCTATTCTTGTCGCTGCTATTAGAGTTGCTGTCAATGCTGTTGTTGTTATTTTTGTGGCTGTTTCTGTTCATGTTATTTCCTTTATTGTTTTGTTTATTTTTTTCTGTTGTTTCTGCTTCTAATGCCTATGTTGTTTTTGTAGTTAAATGTCCTCTGCTGGTAAATTTGCTTTTGTTATCAACCTTAGAAAATATGAATCGGGCATTCTTCACATTAAAGAAATCTGGGCAGGATGTTTGAGAACTTGAGGTATCTAAGCCTTTTTCTTGGGTTAGCAGCGTCAATCCCCGATGATCTGCACGAAAATGCTATTTCCGACCTATCAGTTGATTTCCGTAATAGAGTAACTAAAGTCCATCATGTGAAGGTGTGAAAAGAGGCAGAAATAAACATTCGTATTGTGGCTTTAAATAGAGAGTGCACGCTTGTTTTTACTTTAAAAAATCAGATTGAACCAGGTAGTAAGAGAGAATGGTCCCAGCTGTGAGTGTGAATCCTTTTCTTGTTTTATCTTTTCTGCTTGTCCTGCGGGTTGTGGCATCGTCTCTGTATTTTCCCCATTTTTCATACAAGTACGTAATGTCTTGTAGAATTGCGAGATGTCTCTGCTCACGCCTTTTCGTCCATGCATTGTCTTTTTTTGTTTTTCGTTTTAACACAAGTGCACGGTTATCTTTGGTTTAAGCAATTTCAGATGAGATTTGTACAACACTACTTTATTCCGCTTTAATAATGGATAGGATACATGGGTACACGTTTAAGCGAACTATAAAGATTTCTAACGATACTATAAGAAGTAAAGTCTAGAGAAGTGCTGACTACTATCATTGGTGGTTTCAATGCAAAGCTTGAAGTCACCAAACATTGAGGCCTAGTCGGTAACTCTGATTTGAGTTTAAAAAAATGACCGTGGCAACCGAGTAACAACAACTTTTTTGTAAAGAAAAAGAACTTGTAGCCACAAATACATATTTCCTACACCCACTTAGAATATTTTACATTATGGAAATGCTCTGGTGATCTAACAAGGAATCAAACTGATTAGATCCTGATTGAGCACCGATGTAGAAATAGTAATATAGAAGATGTCAACCCTTTCCTGGAGCTGACATGGCTTTGATCACAATCCTGTGATGTGGCTAGCGTTGAGATAAAACCGGGAAAGCACAGGCAGGCCAGCCAAAACAAGCCGCTGAAGAACTGCCCTGAGTTCCAGCATTAAACTTTCCTTGGAGGGTGTCAAGGTCAAGGTCAAAGTCACGTTTGAGGATGGCATAGGTACGGAAATAGAGACCTTTAGCACACGCACCGTGTCTGAATACGCGTACGTGAAAATCGGGAAAGTAGATTGAGAAACTATAAAAATAATGAAACCAGTTTCTAAAAATAGAACGAACGTCTGTGGGTCTATTTTTAGAAACTGGTTTCATTATTTTTATAGTTTCTCAATCTGCTTTCCCGATTTTCACGTACGCGCAGTGAGACACGGTGCGTGTGCTAAAGGTCTCTAATGTTGAAACTCTTTGGAATATTTTGGTGTTGAGTCTCTTTTGTGAGCTGTATATGACATTTATGAAACGGGACATTTTATCACGGGAGGAGGTTCAATATGTTAATATATATTTATATATGTATATATAAATATGTTTTTAGAGTCCTCCAATGCCAAAGGCAGTATCATGACTTTACATATTTACCCCAGCAGGCCTATACACACCAGCGCAAATTCAACTCATATTTCAGAGCTGTACAGTAAGGCAGCCTGTTAGACACTCAAATACTAGCATTCCAGAAATTTCAAGCACTGCCTTTAGCCAGTACCCATTTTACAGGTGGGTGGACTGGGGAAAGTTAAGGTAAATTGCTTTCCCAAGGCAATTGCGACATGACAAGGTCAGGAATCGAACCCGCTACCTCCAGATCTCAAATCCGACACACTAACCACTCTGCCCTGCTGCCCCATGTTTACACATCTCTTTCTAAACAGAACAAAGCTAAAGATTGCTCAGGTTTTAGAACAAGTTTAATGTCCTATTTAATAAAAGACCTTTAAGTCATATGTGCAAGAATAAACAAACAAAACAAGATAAACCACGAAATCGGTGACCAATAGTTTTGAATTCTGGGTCAAAAGTGGTACCGTAACAGAGAGGCCATGTTTTGTCTCAGCAACATCGCACATAAATATTTAGATGACCACAAAAAAGCATAATAATTATGCATACTTCATAGATTATGCCCAAGCTTTTGATAGAGTCCATCATATTGAGATTATCAACTGCCTTAAATTATAGAAATTGATGGAGAAGATAGGCGATTGACCAATAATCTCTAGTGGCAGAAAAAGCAGCGGTAAGGATACAGGAAAAGCTTTCAAATAAAAAGAGGTGCCAGATTGGGATGTTCTTTCACCCTGATTTTTCAAAACATAGATCAAGATAGATGGCCAATCCCTAAAAAAGTGAGCTCTTTCAAGTACCTAGGACAGCTTCTAATAGAAAATGGGAGAACCAAAAACGAAATAACAGCTAGAAGAGGATACAAGTAATAAAATGCAGATTTCCCCAAATTAAAACATGTCTTTTTCTATCACTCTTCCTCAGTACGGGAACAAAGATAAGGCTGCTAAGATGCTATGCACGTAATGCACTATTGTATAGAGTGGAAAATGAACCCTAGTCAAGAGGTTGGAGAAAGGAATTTTGCATCTCCAACGACCACTAATACTGCAAGTCTTTTCTGTCTTGAGGCGGATAAAAAAAATTCTGTCTTCTTGCTAAAGCCAGATCTGTTTTCATAAGGTTAAGTAAATTCAAGCCATTGACATTTTTTTCACCAACTATAAAAAGGGCTTTTTTCTGTGATATTCAACCCATCTTTATGTTTGGGTGTAAGGCATGAAAACTGACTGAACAAATACAAAAGAGGCTGGAAACAGTGGAGTTGGTTTTTTTTTCAGGCGATTATTGGGCATTATGAACATTAAATGAAAATTATCATGAGTTGCAAAGACAACGTTGAAGTCCTGAGAGGGTCAGAAAATGAAATAATTAATCTATAGGATACATGTATAGACATAAGGCAAAATTTGTAGAGTACCGTCATGAGAAAAGAAGGTTTGTAGAGTATGGCTGTGTGTTGGTGCACTTTCGGTTTCAAATTCAGTGGTTGCCTTTAGTGCGATTTGGATCTTCCCGTTTACTTTAAGTTAGAAAATTTCTTTGAGGGGCTAAATAAGGACCTTGACCTTCAAACTTCTTTTTTATGAAGCGTAGTGGCGACATAGTATAAGATATGATTCTCTCAAGTGGCAAGGCAGTGGGTGCAAAAGTACTACATTGTTTAAGTCAAAGGTTTGAATCATAATACAGTAGAACATGAATAT
>BMAT01008887.1:213623-233457 GCA_019649035.1 Elysia marginata
CCAACAAAATTGAATAATTTTTTTTTGTAATTGAAAAAGATTTTCTCTTCATTTTTAAAGATAAAGCTGTTACATGAACCCATTTCTTACTGGTTTCCTTTAACAACCTTAGCAAAGAGCAAAGCTGGTAATTTTCAATACAGACCTGTTGACCTAAAACAGATAACGCCACGTAAAAAAAAAAGTGAAGGTGTTAAGAACTTACAGTTTGAATCTTAAATTTGTCGTAGATGTTTATCAATTCCTCCATGGTGTACTGGTTGAGAACGACAAACTTGTCCAGCGTGGGGCTGGACTTCCGAGCACAGTCCTGACAGTGCACCAGGAACTGGCCATCAATCTCCGTCACAAACAGGATGTTGAATACCTCCACCTGGTAGTGCAAGCAGATCAGAGACAAATCAGTACAATTGGCTGGCATTGGAACACTGTCCAGCATTATGATAAAAAAAAACTTAGTTTAGAAAAGGAGTTCACACTCATTTATAAACTGCAATTACAATATTATTTGAAGCCATTGGCCAATGTTGAACTTCTAAGCAGGGCACAAGTGCACACCATTTGCCAATTACAAATAATTTTTGTGTGGTTTGAAATAGAAATATGAATGAAAAACGAAATGGTGAATTTTCAATTGTGTGTGCTTCAGATTAAAAACTTAAAATTAAACTTTGCTGGACTTGCTGCCATATATATACTGAGCATAATTAGTACTGGATATTTCTATTTTCTAAGTCCAATGATTTATCCTTGGGTTTTAGTGAAAGATATTTTGGTAAGACATTGAACTGAAATTCCCCTATAAGTGTTAGCCTTTATGTTTTGTTTGAAGAGAATTATTGTAAATGTTCATAACACATGAATATTAAATGACATTCATTAATTTCTACATGCACCATACAAACAAAAGTTAGATGATATGGAACCAATAACTAAAGAACTTTTAAACTTAATTGAGTTGCTCCACTTCTATTTAAGACGTGATCTTGATTGCACCAGGCTATTAGCACACAATGTCTTCAGATAATAAATTAAGTGTCAGGAAAGCAACCTACTTCGATGGTCAAACTCTCCATAGAACTTTTCAGTTTCTGATTAGTAATCAGTGGGTCATATTCATGGTCAAACAAGTCTGTGGCTACTTCCACCTAGGTAACAAACCCAATGAGATGTGCTGACCAGCAGAGAGGTAAACATTACACCACACATACCTCACACTCCTCACAATAGTGGGCAGCCTCCTCTGGTGTGCGGCCGTGCCACTTGACTTCTTTCTTCAGCTCATCCACAAAGTCCAATGTCATACGCACTTGCCTCAAAGATCTCATCAGAGTGGTCCTGGAGGCAGAAAAAAAAGGAAAGGTTATTTTACAGGGCTCCTTTTTCACATCAAACTACTCAACCAAAACACAGGATACCAATTAACTATTTCGTTTTAGATAAGTGATATTCATTTACATGCCCCCTACATATAAACAACAACAAAAAAGTAATAGAAATACATGAATACATAAAAACATTTTTTTTTCCTTAAATTTAATCAAGACTTAAAAAGCTAGGGAAAAAAGAATGACGACAAAATGGCATCTCTACAAACAAAATGACTTTTTAAAGGCTGACACAATGTTTCTTGGCAATTAGTTTATCATTTAAGGTGCATGTTCATTTTTTCAGCCAGGAAATAATGGAGTAGTACTCTAACATGCTGAAAAATAGGGAAAACCATTAAAAAATCCACTGATAACTATGAAGGAAAAAAACAAACAGTAGACACCTCCAGTAAATCAGTTACAAGCAGCCAAAATTTTTTAGATATTGATGACTTAATGTCCATACCAAATTTCCTATAATGGATCGATAAAGTGTATCTTATCTTATCTGAAGGCAAAATAGAAACCTATATCATGTGCATCCTTTTCTGAATTGCTATTGAATAACTGTCTCTTGTTTGTTCTCTTTGAAGCCCACAAAATACATATTTGGACGATAGCAATACACCTGCCTTCTTGTAACAACCAGCATTGTAATTATGGTTCTCAAAATGCATTTAAAAAAAGGGTGGGGGAGGGAAGGATTAATAAAGTAAAGACTTATAAGATAGAATCTTTTCTCAGAACAATTTAGTGGATGTCAGGGGAGGGAGAGAGAGAGGGGGAGGGGGGGTGTAAGCCTTGGTATAAGGAGAATAAAAAAAGGCCATGTAAAATTTATGCCTTACTTGATAGCCTGGCAGAGCTTGGGGTCTGAGAAGCCGACATTCTGGGCAAGATTCCAAGAGAGGCTGATCATCGGGACAATGGACTTGTAGCTCTGGAGCTTGTTGTACTCGTAGCGTTCCACACCCAGCGTGTACTGCCTGTAAGTCATGGGCCCCACATTCCATGCTATATTATTGCACCAGCCCTGGGAGAAAACACAAATTAAACAAACTCTGAAAAAAATGTCAGAATTCAAGCCAATTTTTTTTTTCATTTGGACGTTTTAGTGATAGACAAGCAATTGATTCTCAGTGACTGCCTTTACTGCATGACTGTTCTCATAAAACTTACTGCAGTAGCAAATCAAATAATAAAGTTCAAGTAAAATTCACTTAGATACATGTTTGAAAGGGTTGTGTAAGATTTTATTTAAATGTATTTCTCTTAAGCTGGGTGTTCCCTGCACTTACTATAGCTTGTACCCAGTGCACAGTGCCAGGGCCTATCCACACCAGGTCCCCAGGTTTCTGTATAAACCTGTACACTGGCACGTCTTCCTCATACAGGTCCTCCAAGATCGGCCACCATGACCCGTGCAGGTAGTTTACACCATTCCTGATAGGCAAGGCAGAGTAGAGTGTTTATCACATTTTTAAAATTTGAAGAAAAAAAAAACATAATTGTTTCACAGTAATGAGATGAAATACTGATTTTTAAAAACATGGTGTTGTTTTATGTGTCCGCCAGTTTTAGATGCTAAAATGTTCAAAACCAAAAAAAAAAAAAGAACAAAAAAAACACACATTTATTTCCATAACAAACTAGTTGTGATTCAACCACTTGTCACATAAACTGTTTTGACCTAATCCAGCCATAATTCACTTGCTAAGAATAAAAACATTTCTTTGGCTAAAGAAATGTCAGAGCCTACCAGACAGTGATTTTACTATGATCATATTCAAAAGGCTGGGTTTAACCTTTACAATAAAAACAACAGACGATACATTTACAACCTGGCTTGTCAATTGTAATTTGAAAATGTAAATCAGCTATACAATACTACCTGCCAGCTTGATTCAAGTCAAATGGTTCCATCTACAATAGGTTATAGTTTCAGATCGGAGCCTTTGGATTCTAAACCTCCATACTACCTTTTATGCTTTAGAGCTGATTGCACGCACCCCACTAACAAAGTAATATGGGGAATTGAAAACGTAAATCAAATTTTTAACTTTTCAATAACCTCCCCTCATCCCTCCTGATTGACAATTATTGAAGAGTAGTTTTCCAAAAACCTGGTAGGCCTATCTGAAAAACTTTGTGTTTGTTCCTTTTCAACTTTGCAAAAATACATAATGAAATTATGACAGAATAGCAACTTTTGTTGGAAACCACAGTACATTTGTATTGCCCTTGATCTCAAGACTCATGTAGGACGTATGACTCTGATTTCAACAAAAATGCAACTACTGAGTTTTGAAGTAAAGCTGGAGTTACCTCTCACACATTTCCTGGATGACTCCCCAGTACTGCTCTGGTACAGAAAACCACTCACAGTCTCCCGGACCAATGTTGATGTTCACAGAACAAAAGTTGTTGTTCTCCTGGTGGCCTGCAAACACACAAAACAACAAATGTGTTGGTGAAAGCTATAAAGCTTATAAGTTTTTAGCAAGACCAAGTGAAATGCACAGGGGTGTCTAATAGTTTCATCAGTTAAGACAGGCCTACGAAATAATATTATCCTTGTAATTCATGCCTCCCATACAAAATTGTTTCTAAAAAGTTAATAAAAAACTTTGTAACCGAAAAAACAGAAATTTAGTATTTGTTTTCTTTACTATTTATTCAAATAAAAAATATACCTCTAAGAACATACGTCTTTCATATAGTTATTTAGTTCATAGGAATAGCAATATCTTAAAATGTCAATATTGTGTCATCCAAATTCATAAAACTGGGCGCAAGGCAAAGTAAGATAGGGTATTCTTTTTTTCAAACTTCTGACCTAATTAATTAGATCTAGACAAACTCAAGACTTAAATCAAAGCTCTCTAGAGCGTCAAATACAACAGTTTTTAAAGTGAAAGTACGCCAAATTGCTTTGTAAACATCTTCCTGGCTTTCTACATGACTAAATCTCCAAACTGATTAAAAAAATCTCAGAATCAGGAGATTGATACTATAGGCAAGCACCAATACATCAGCAATATGTCTACACTGGTAATTGCTACTGCCAATAAATGGGTGTTATGTCTATTATTGTCAATTAACAGGGTGAAGGTAAAGATAAACAAAGAGCATTTATAAATAAAGTCATACATACCTGGGGTGCGAGAGCCAGGCACCTTCATGTAAAGCTGAACGGTGTTCATCCCCAGGATGGTGTGACCCACATGAGACAGCATGTTGTTCCCCGACACTACACGGCAGAAGGACGGCAGTTTGGTCAGTTCATGTAACTGGACCCGCCACTTCTTCTCGTCACTGAGATCAACATTGGTGCCAAACTTGATGGTCTTGTAGCGTTTCCTGGCAATAATGATTATAAGCAAATATTAAAGTATGTATAATGAAGGGTTCAAATTTATGAAAAAGTAAGCATTATGATGAAATAAATGTTTTTTTAATTACATTAAATGACCCAAAGGGACTTTTTTTGGTCAGTAATTTTGGGTACAATAAATTTTGATCAAAAATGCATATTTTACACAGCATCACTAATATAAAATTCTGTCCTCCTTAAACAAAAATCATAAGGAATGTCTTACATAGTACTTCAACTAAAAGCCAACGATCTTAGTTTCCAGGAGGACACAGCACCACAATCACTCATCTTATAAATAGACTAAATTACCAAATGATGAAATATTTCAGAGCCTGATATGATCAAGTTATTAGTGTGTAGGCCTACATAACTTACAGAGTGAAAAAAAAATTAAGACAATAATAAATCTACAATGTTACAAAAACATTGGAATACACACAATGTCATAGCAAAAGACAATCTTTTTTTTTTTTTACTTTTTAGAGCCTAAAGATGAGTTTGAATCGCTGTCAGACTCCTTCACAGTGGTGGTACCCTTAGTTTTGTCATGCTCTTCCTGAAAAATGTGAGGAAATAAACAAAAAAAAAACTATTAATGAAAATAAAAAGACAAGGTAAAAAGAATATTTAAGTTTATGTGCTTCATGTCATTATACATCATGATTTTTCAAAGGGACTCCTATAAATTGTGTTTATTTTAAAAGGCATATTTAAAGCTTTGGAAAATATAGCAAAAAAATAAGCATTGTTCAAAACATTAAAAAAAAAATAAGTTAGGGAGGAAATACATAGTATGAACTTGAATCTTGATCAAATGAAAATTTTTTCTTTATGAACAGCTTTCCTTTGAGTTTTAACAACTAAAGTAGCAGATGGTTTTTAACTATTAGTCTACAGTTATCTAACATTAAATTGAAGATATTTTATTTAGAATGAATTATAATTCTCTAGCAACAGGAAATGAACTTCAACTAAAAACAGCATTAAGAGGCTTTGTTTAAAAAAAAAAAAAAGGAAGGAAAAGAAAACCTACAGCTGTTCCACAAAATGAGCCAAATTGTGCAGATAGTGAAAGTGAGAAAATTCACATTTCCTATCTCAGGGTCAAAACCTTAACTGAAACTTTTTCTGGCATACGATGTATTTCAGTATTGAATGATGATACCGTCAAAGCAATGTTGACAAATAAGTGATTTACAGAGAGGACTGATTGGTGTGTTCTTTCAGTCATTTGGAAAAAAAATCTTTAAATTTGTTTCACTCTATCTTCTTAAAAACGGCTCTCCCTGATCTCCAATCTTCCAAATGCCTTGTAGATATATCAAAAATTTTTTGTTTTGTTTTATTTTTTTATTTTTTCCAAACCAGCTGTCTAGTCTCTATAACTCAATTTCATTACAGACTCATTTTGCAGAACCACTCCACAAATGTGCTTAATCGATAAAGTGATGGCATTGCCTTCTCACCTTAAGTGACTCCTGAAACGATGAAGCTTGGTACTGAGCATACTTGGCTACCGTGGTCACACCCCGAGTACTATCACAATACCACAGGCGCTTCCCAGTAGCATCAAAGTTCTCATCAGGGGCTTGCTGCTTCTAAAAATACATAATGAGACAGAAATCTTCCATTAACTGATATTGGTGGCAAAATCATTAAGGAAATATTTCACCAATTTTCATAAAAAGCAATGTATTAAGTCGCGGTACTTATGATTAAAGTTTTAAAAAAAAAAGATATATAAATGAATAGCAAAAAATTTACCTTCAATCAAATATTTAAGTTTTTACATATCGCAACTTTTCAACCCACATTTATAAAAGTAGCTCTTTTGGACACTGAATATTTTCACCCTGTCACTCTTTACAGTCCGTGGCAAATAAAAGTAAATGTTCCAGGGTTGGCACTCTTTTCATAACACAAAGATCTAAATGAATCATTGCTGTTAAACAAAGGTTTGGGGCAATTACAGATCACTGTCATATAGTACAATTTTGCATCAGACCATTGTCACAATACAAAAGTGATTTTTTAACAAAAGGGTTTTGAGATGGACCAAATTTTTTTAAGCAGACAATTGTCAAGAAAGAAACATTAACTGTTACTGTTTCTCTGTGCATTACAATACCTGTAAGGTTTCTCAAGACAAGGCAGTGACTATTTTAGATGTGATAGTTTTTATGGATTTGGATTTGTAAAACTCTTCGTTTTTGGTTTTATGTACAATCTTTTACAACAGTTTTAACATTAACTAAGGTAATTTTATTCTGATAGTGCTATAATGTATGTATTAGCGTCACCAAGCAGTACTTCAGTGGATTTTAGGCGCTCTACAAGTGAATTGTAATTATTATCATTACTGCAGTCATTTAAATTAAAGTTTGAGACAAACTGATGTCATTATAATTCCGCAAATGTTTTTATTTTAGCTGAACAATATATGAAATAAAAATGGAGAACAAACCTGCGTTCGAACTTCCACAGGGTGGTCTGGATTTGCCTCCACAAGAGACTTGGTAGAAAATAAGCCCAGATCTGAGAAAAGAGAATTAGTATAGGACATTTTCAAGACCATCAGAGCAATTATTCCCTTTATTTCTATTTTAAAGGATTAAAAAGAGTGTTTTCATCATAGATAAAGCAACAATGAAAGCAAATGTTTTGCATCCAGGGTAAATGAGTTGGATGCCGCTCTTTTCAGCTTCAATGAAGTTGCTGTTTTAAACACAACATTTTCTTGACTTTCATACATCAAAGATTTCATAAATTTATCAGTTTTCGGGAAAAGATGATTAAAATTTTATTAATTTAAATTATAGGGAAAAAGAAGAAAAATAGAATTTTAAATGGCTCAATAAAAATAATTTCCATCTTCCGACTAATTAACCCTGAATGAGAGACAAATCCTCAACTTGAAATGGGATTGATTTTTTAAAATTAATTTTGAAAAAAATCTTGTCATCTGTGTGAATGACTCAAATTTATTCCTCTTTTTATCTATATTCTAATGCAAAAGAAAATATATTATGTTATCTCCTCAAGTATATTGATAAATTCATACATTTAGAAGCTCAGAAAAATGCATGCATTCTTCAAAATAATACCTTGAATTAAGACACTTGAACATCCAAATCATTCACACCGGTATAGGTAGTTACATATATTCTAGAGAACTTTCCTGCACCGAGAATTTTGAGTACATAGATGAAATAAACCTTGTTCTAGAGAAAGGTTTTCACTACAGTTATAATCCACTTCTAAAAAAAAGTATTGTAGCCTACATGTTTTTGGTGGTTTTTTTTTTTAAACTAAATAAAATTACAATACTAATAAAAATGTTTACCAAGCTTGAGAGAGCCCGCAATCCCTCGTATCACAACCACCGGCTGTTGGTGGCAAAACTGCTGCAGCTGAATGGAAAAGGCATCCTTTTTGTTGTCAAGCTGTGGATATAACAAGGATAGTCAAGTATACAAAAATTTTTAAAAACTCGGTGCTTCATTTCAAACTATTCAATAACTTGTCTGAGTAAATAAAGAAAATTGATATGACATTGACAATGAATCATTCTACTTCAACCTCTTTCCTTTTTACGCTTCATTCGACTTTTGTTTCAGGTATTTCTTGCACCGGGACAAGAAATAGCATAGTAATAAAAGATACCCAGATTATTATCTTGGAAGATGTTCACTGGTTATCATCAACATTTCAAGCCTATACCAATATAGCAAGAGAAAAAGAATTTTATGAACAGCCTGTGTTGGGTAAACACAAGCTTGGGACACTTTACAATTACTCACATAGACACTGGGTGTTGGGGGATTGAGTGAGTCTTTAGGCAGAGGTGGGAGAGGCGTTGGAGGTGGCAAAGGTGGAGGGTGCTCCTCCCCCAGGATAGATGTGAGAGCCCTGTGGACAAGCCCCTGGCCCCGAGTTAGGTCTACGATGCGTGATCCAGACATGCTTGTGTCTAGCGCTGGAGGTACAGGGGGCACCTGGGAGGGAAGCAGGCTTGCGTCAGCTGCGCTTCGCTTCAGCACCAGCCCTAATTCTTTGGTGGCTGAAACTGTGAAGATGTCCGTGGATGATGAGGAGGAAGAAGATTTGTTGCTGCTGCCACATGAGGGTTGGTTTGGGTTGGGGTTATTGTCATCATCATCGTTGTTGTTGTCGTTGAAGTCACCGTGTGTGGACCCGTGCGGTGACGAGGAATGTATAGAGGTAGAGCTGGGAGTGCCTGCTCGCCCTGCGCCTACAGTGTTTGTGGCTGACACATTAGCAGAAGACGTTGTTGTGACCATCCCACTGATAGAATCTGCTGCTGTGCTGTTGCTGCTGCCTTTAGAAGGATTGTCATGTATGGATGATGATAATGATGATGAGTATGATGCTGCATGTGGTAATGGGGCGGCATTCGTACTGGACGGGGCATTGACCTGGGATGAATATGGAGAAGCAAGTTTGTCACTGGAGGTGGGGAGCCCCAGTCCCGTGATGCCTTCCAGAGATGAGGATGACGATAAGCTTGGTGAGAGCGAGGAATGGCCCCCTTTGCTGCGGTCACCAGCAAACTGGGCGAGAACATCCTCAGCCATAGCAATGTCCTGAGAGGAGAATGGAAACTTCTCGTCCAGGATCTTAGCTGGTGAGGGCTCCACGGTGCCAAGGTTGGGTAATGGACTGCTGTTGTTACCACCACCCATCCCTAATGGGGCCAAGCTGGAGGAAGGCAATGATCCTGGCTTCCCAAGTCCAGAATTTTGCTGCTGCTGTTGCTGAAAACAATATACATAGATTTATATTAGCTCTCAGGTAATACAGGCTCTGCAGGAATCGGAAGAAAAATGTATTTTAAAATTTCTTCATAAACATTTTTATTTATTTTTGCAAGCAACAAATTTGATATTTTTTAGCAAGTTTTGACAGTTACAAGAAATTTGGGTGATAAAAAACTTGAGAAAAATGCATACTCACAAACATCACCACCCCCAAAATATGCAGGTTGTGACATTTGAAACGATTTCAAGACAAATGCAAATAATTTTGAGATACAGCTTCTCCAATGCAACACAACAAAAAAGTGAAAAGAGACATATCTCAGCAGAGCAGTGCTCACCTTAAACTGTTGAGACAGCAAATGCTGCTGTTGAAGCTGCCTGAGTAAGTTATGCTGCTGCTGGTTGAGGGTGGCTGCACTGCTCGACAGCCGCTGCATCATGTGGTATTGCTGCGGGGACAGCGACAAAGGAGGGTGGGGGGCTGGGGGTGGAGGGGGCATCTCTAACTGTTCGCTTGAGGGCTGAGGGGAGGAAAGAGAGAATTTGTCACATATGTTCACACTTTATTCAAAGTCTTGCAATTTTTAATTAAATGCAAGATCTACCAATGCAAAAATTTCAATTTTTTTTTTGGCTGGTGGAAAAAAGTAGAGAATGTTAAACTAATGTCTCATGACGGCTTCTTCTATATTTCGTGTTTAATTAATTCTTAATTTTTAGAAAGTTGGCAAAATATATCGCTTTCCCTTTTTTTTTTGTTGTAAAACTTTCAAGTCTTTCTAACACAATGATTGTAGTAATCTTCAATGATGAAAAAAACTAAGTTTGTAAAATAACGCTTTGAATTATGACGACATTGCACAACTGGGGAATGGTAGGAAGTAAACTGTGGGACGAACTGAGATATTTTACTTGAGCAGTAAGTCTCACCCTCTTTCTATCTTTGAGCTTTTTCTTCTTCGCATCATCTCCTGGGGAGGGGCTTCCCCCGTCACGGCCACCCTGGCCATTGCCCCTCCCTCCCCCCGTGGTGCTCCCTGTGGGCCCCGTGGTGCCCTGGCGAGAGGTCAGCTCAGCAGGGATGGGCAGACGCCAGGCTTCCTCGATACTCGGCAAAGTTTGACCTCTGAGAAAGGTGACAAAAATAAACCATGTTGACGGGTAGATCCAGCACTAATACCTTGTTTTAACAAAGGAAAGTGTCAGACAGAGTGGAGTGAAAATCGGTTTCGCAAGTGAAGTTGTCAGAAAGAGTCATGGCTAAAATAGAGCACATCTAATAGAGTGAGGGAAAAACTACCACCTAGCAACCTGACTGAAAGATTTTACAGTACGAAATTAGCATGGAGAGAAGTAGGCTTCAAGTGGAAATATGCAAAATATGCCCGCCTCTAGTACTATTTGAACATTCAATTTATACAAGCTTTGGCACCCGTTGCCCTGAAACAAAGCTCATAGTATGATTCAAAAACCAGTGCTGTCTGTATACCTAGACCATGTTCAATTTACTGTTTTCTTGAAAGTTTTAATACTATACATTGCCCTGCTTACGACATTACTCCTCCTCCAAGCAAGCTGGGTCTAATATAACTGACCGCTTAGTGGAAAAGAAATACATTAACACACTTGGCTTGAAACCCTTTAGAACATTATGAAAGTATGTTGCTGCACTTGAATTTCTTTTAACTTTTTTCTGAAAACCCTCCATCAGTTAAGGAAGGATAAAAAAATATAGGAATACAAGCAAGAAAATAAATACTTCTTCTTGAAGCTGCTCTAACAGAAACAAGTCAGAGACAAGTATAGCTTAAAATAAAATGAGTCAGCATTTAAAGAAAATTTAATGTATACAAATATATACATATGGGTTTCCTAACAGACCATTTGTAATTTGTTTGTTTTGTGACCTCACCAAGGAGCAGCTGTTCAAAACAATATATCTAGCTAGATTACCTACATTATTCACTTCGCTTTAGGCTTGCATATGCAGAGCTATAAAGTAAAATAAATTAAAAGTACATACAAGTCCAATCTCAAAATGTAAATGTGGTTGCCAGGAATGAAAGGCTATAATTTTTTTAAAAAGGGAAGGGAGGGGGGTGGGGGGTGGGGGTAAGTTAAAAATTTGGTAAGATAAACAAAGAAAGACACAAAATTATAAGCACATTATCAACAGAACTTGACTTACTTATTTTGAAAATGCTGGGCGGGAATGTTGGCCAAATTTTGTTGCAAAAATTTGATTTTGGCTGCCAAGTTAGAGTTAGTTTCTGGAGAAGGAAAGCAGTGAAGACAATCTTGATAAACAAAAAGCTGATGTAAACTGAATAAATTACTTTTAACTTACTGCTACTAGTTTTTAGAGCTTAACTTCCAATCCAATAAAGGATTATATAAAGACTTTAAGCTCTAAAAACAGTCATCAATCATATTTGACAAATACAAAATATATGTTGAGTTTTTATGGGTTTTTGTATTGTTTTGTTGCATTTTTTTTATTTTTGCAGAAGTGCATGCTGTAAGGTACAAATATTCTTCATCTTTTTCTGTAATTGTCTTCATTAAATCTTATTACCTCTTACAGATAACTTATGGTATGAGTGCATATTCATAATACCATCATTTTCATTTTAACAAATGTGACCTTAACATGATACCAACCAGTTGTCTGGCAACCAATGCCAATGAGCCATAAATTGCACTTTTTGCATTGCAAGGCATTGATATGTGGACTGATGCAATTTTATAAGTTTTTAAACTTTCCAAATTTCATGAAATTGTGAAAACTGTGTGGAAACATATGTTTTTTTTCTTTTGATTTTTAATTATGGTGAAAAAATCTACTTGTAAAAGATTTTTCCTCAAACAAATTTTTGGCATCTGATTCAACTGGAATAACAAACCAGGCCCCTGGTTATTTATAGTAAATTAAGGCAATGAGAAACTAACCCGAGTTTCTGGTAGCATTCAGGTAGCAGGTGAGAGCGTCGTTAGGCTGGTTGCAGGTCTCATAGAGTACACCCAGGTCGGCCCAGGCGGCCGCGTGTGACTTATCCAACTGTACTGCACAGATATACGCCTGCAGAGCGTCCATAGGCTGGTTCTGCTGCTGGTACAGAACCCTGAAAGAACGACACCGTGATCAAATAATTGTGGACTGACAGCTGCACTATCAGGGCAGCTAAATCCTTAAATGGAGAAAACAATACTAAAATGGAGAGAGAAAAAAAACCAACATAATTTTCAAAGAATTGGACTTAAGTTACAAGTGCATACGATAAGTCTACAGGGGCTTATGAAATAGAAGATGTTCAGGGCAAAATGAAAAATGTAAATATCTTTATTATTAAATTTTTGAAAACCAACATGACTGCCTTTTGTCGAAAGGAACAGTATATATAAAGTAAAGTAAAATGCAGTTTAGGAAATAAAGTTCACTTGGATCAGATTAATGCTAATGGTTCTCAGTTTGATGCCACGCAGCCTAAATACAGGAGTTATTCCCCTGAAAGCTGGTGTTTCTGCCAGAAGAGTTTGTACCTCACAACACTCAAATCTAAGTTAAAAGGTAAGAAAAACTTAGTTGTAGACAGCAAAGTTACCCTGTTTAAGCGAGATGTTCATCCCTGTCAACCCATTAATTTCCAAAGCTAATAGAAATACTCACCCTATGGAGCACCATGTGTCTGCATTGGCTTCTGATTTATCGATGGATTGACGATAGGCGTCAAAAGCATCGTGAACGCGCCCTGCTCCAGAGAAGCACCTAAGATAAAATTAAGCAAAAATGTTAAAAACGTATGCAGCACTGCCTAATTCTTCAAACAAGGTTACCACCATCAGGCGTATTCCCTAAGCCAAGAAAATAACTCAGCAAAATGTAATTTTGAGAGCTCAAATTACCATTTCAAGCACAACCAACAAAAACCCACGAGACTTTACTTGTCTATGAGCAATATCAGACCAGCTGAACCAAAGAGAGACATTGATTGCATTCCTGCATCTCTACAGTCCAGATTTATTCGTGCCATCAGATCCACAACCTAAATCATCCCTGAGGGTGGTGTTACAACCAGGAAACAAAAAACTTTTTTCTATTCTTGAGTGTCAGCCATTCACCATAGTCTAAATTCTTATGTATGATCATCTATACTGAATGCTCACACAGGTTCAACCAGTACCTAAGTTGGTCAACCTTAAGTTTAAACCACTAATGATTTCCTGTCATGCAATAGCTTGAGGTAATTACTCACACAGGCTTATATTGGGGAATCACCAGAAACCTATTTGTTAGGGAACAGTTTCTAAATGGAGGTGGGCCAAAAGGTACTTATACATCTTAATATATATTACATTCAAGTGGTGCATGATCATACTTTAGTACCTGAAGTCACAGCATTATCCTATCTATCTGACTCCCTGAACCTCTCTCTGCTCTCTATCTCTCTCTCTCTCTATCTCTCTCTCTCTCTCTCCCTCCCTCTCTCTCTCTTTCTCTCTCTAACACATACTCCAATTACCAAGTTCTTACCTGCCTAGCAAATACCAAGCTTGGCCATTTGAGGAATCAATATCTACCGAGGCCCTCAGGTGTTGTATGGCCAAACTCTCGCGGGTACCTTTGTCCGCCAGCTGGCTGACTGTGTAGTACAACCAACCTGCAATGTACAGCAGACAAAGAGAAAAGGTGAGCACCCTCAAGTAACCCCATTACCGAGATAACATTCTCGGCACTTGTGAGCTGAACATGGTCAGTTGTAACCTACCTTAACCCCAACGCAATGCGGCTGAAAACCGCTATTACCTAGACCAAAGCTCGTTTAACTGTCACTGGTTCGAATGAACCATGTTCGAATGAAAAGGCGTGAAAACGGACACAATCGTAATTATCAAACAACAATTATATAGCCGTCACGACCTAGTCTTGATCACTTGCACCTGACTTAACCCCAACGGACTGAAGGTGTAAACCTGTTATAATTCTGATCTCATGCGCATCTTCGCCCCAACGGACTGAAGGTGTAAACCTGTTATAATTCTGATCTCATGAGCATCTTCGATAATGTTTTGGGGAAACCCCGAGAAATTGGGACACCATCATTTTTCCAACCATGACTAGCAACTTTGAAAAAAAAAAAGTTTGAACGTATAGCATAGGAGCATCAAATTGTACCTTATATAACTGCCGAAACTCAACGTCGAGAAGGTCCACATTTGAAAAGAGGAAGGCGAAGCATATAGTTGTATTTATAAGTATATTTCAGACATGTATCATATTAATGCTATTAAATACATTATAGCGCTCTCATAATAAATGCCAAACACAGCAAGAGAGCATTTACGACTATATGACAAAGAAACATGAAACATTACAGACGCAACAACAGTGTGTTAATGAGAAAAAAACATGGGCCAAAATAAGAAAAGGGTTTGATGGACATAAGCGATGAATTTCCATGGTTGAAAAAATATAGTGAAGCAAAAAAAAAAAAGCCTGGATGACTGAAAGAGCTAAAACAACACACACACACACGATAGACAGCCGCGCAGAGAGAGAGAGAGAGAGAGAGAGAGAGAGAGAGAGAGAGAGAGAGAGAGAGAGAGAGAGAGATTGAGATAAACCCACCTCGAGTACTCCTTGTCCCCCTGGTTCTGGACATGACAGTTTAAACTCTTTTCCCCAAAGTCTCCTTTTCACCTTTTTGTACAGTAAGCTCGAAGATGAAGGTAGGTATTAAGTTTTATGTCCAATCCAAAGCAGTGCCCCAGAAGAAAAATGAACACTGCTTAGAAGTCCTTAGGACGTTAAATCTTGAAACGTTTCAACTTGGTTAGTCCAGAGCATATGGGCAAAAACTAAACTTAAACAGAAGAGTTCAGCACTTGCAGCTGCAAGAAGTCGCAGCTCTATCATCTCTCATCGGGCCAGGACACTTTGTCCAGCTCTCGGTATAACAAATAATTTTTAGTAAAATCTGCTTTGTGGCCGCAAGCAGAAATTTAATAATAGTAGAGTCCAAAAACTAGTAGCACAGAATCCTACATCTGGTTCATACTTGGTGGTCACACAGTCTCTTCAGGAACGGAAAGTAAACCATCGATCCACAGGAAGTTTTGTATGGGATAATGTTCTTAAAAACAAGCCTATAATAACAGAAAAAAATATATATAAAGACAAAGGGTTTACAACACGCAAATGTCCAGCACTGAGAAACACTTCTAGACGAACACTTATTAAATTATGATGTGTTTTTTTAAGCTGCTCCCATAAAAGAAAATTGGTAATGTTTCTGAATTATAAACCAGGCTTCGTGTAACTAAAATAAGAGCTGAATTAATAGTTTAAAAAGTAATACCACTTCGCACTGTTGTTTTTTTTAATCCAAGCTTTACGTCACAATGTAACCACGCTTCAGCCCAATAGTCTAACCGATAGCAATGCGTATATACAAAATAATCGGAATCTTTCACTCTCAGATTCCCTCTGGCTAGAATTGTTCACTCGAAATAGCGACGGTCGCCGAAACTGATTTCGTCTTGCCAGGCGACAAAATACCAAGAAAGACGTTCGGCTTGTATTGACTGAACACTGACTCAGACTCACTACAGGACGTTATTTATAACCACTGTATAATTATAGGAAGCTGTTGTTTTCCTCTCGTTGATACAGAAAGAAAACAAACAGGGCAGGTCGAACTGACCGGAAATGTTACGTCCTGAAACCGAAACTACACATTTCTCACGTAGACTAACTACATCCACTATGGCCCACTTTGGATTCGCTGGAATTGAGCCAAACAATGGGAATCTTCTCGAGGGGGGAAAGTTACCATTTTTTCCAGGAAATTTGGGTCGCACGCACTCTGTAGAACCAGCCGTGTACTTATCTGTTCACTCGCACTCGCATTAAAAGGAAGAAAATACCTAGGCAATTAATCACAGACAATGTCTTATCATTTCACCAACTGGTTTGTATAGATTTTCATTCATACTGAACTCACAAGGTTTAACCAGTTATGCAGATAACAAGGCTAAAAAAAAAGAGAGAGAGAATTAACGTCAGTGTCTCACGCCCTTGCGTCTACAAATGCATACATATATGTTAAACTCAAGTGGATTACTAATTGTTTAAGAGGGCCGAGGAGCCTTTGAAAGAATCCGCTCGGCGTGCGTGATTTGAATGGGGTAAAAGAGGAAACTCTCAAACTTTATCAATTCACAACAGTCATGTCTTCGACCCACATAACACAATTGGTCTTGATACTGTTGATTTAAAAACTTTCTTCTTGTATTTTTCATCTAATTACTCAAGTCAATGAACAAACACAGCAGGGCCGTTTACGCCCTGTGTTCATTTTTTTTACTTACAATACTATTCTTTCAAGATCAAACGCATTGTAATGCCTTTTAAATTTTTCTTTATGGCTTTTAATGACACAGATTATATTATTCAAATTGTGTATAAGTATACGTTTTTTATAGTATCTACATTGAATTTCTCCACGGGAATTAATATAAATTTATCTTATCTTAGCTCTGAAATGCTTTCGTTTCCTAGACCATAATGGGATGCGTAGATGTCGGAATATTCGATCTGCTATTTACAGTTATTTGCGAATCGCATCAACGAGCCACGCTCACTTTCTGGCATCTGTTATTCTATTACGAGCTGATCAAAGTGATGATGCAAAAGTAAAGGCATGAAACTCAAGAAGCACAGAAAAACTAAATATTAGTAACCCAGGGTGTCTGAATATACTTTCCAGTCCTAAACAGTAAACCCGTAGGCGTCTTCCTAGTGACGTTATAATACCAAATCAAAGAAACTCACAAATTAAAACGAGCCTCATGTAACACGGCAGCTAATGAACCGTATTATATTCTGCACTGGAAATGTTTCTCTGTATTCGTAAGGAACCGCCTCGATCTCGATGAACGTAAGATTAACTCAGGCTCTCTTTGCCAAAAATAAACGCTTATAATTATACATAGTTAAGATATCATGTTTACTATTAGTATTACCACAGTTCCAACATTTTTTTTTTAATCAGTTCTCTGAGATGTCACGGTGGTTGTCCGCAGAATAGCACCGGGCTAAACGAAAATAGACAACCGACATCTCCTAAACACTCTGTAACTTACTGTTAATGTGTTTAACCCTATGGTTGGCAGTATTATCGGTCTGCACTGGGTTGGTAGAAAAACATTCGTTTATTTATTTGCCTCCGGGCTGTAAGCCGCACTTTAAACAGTAGGTCAGAAATAGAACAACTTTGGCAGTCGTGAGCTTAATAAGAAATTCGTTATACTCTTGAAGATTGCGACACACATGTACGAAAACATTCCGTTCTCAATATTGTCTAATGATATTGTGATCACACTTTTTTTTGTGTTGTTTACAAACGCTTTTATCAGCCGGAATTATTTTCTTGCGTACACTCTTATCTATCTAGCTTAGTTTTGTCACCTTTTTAAATGTTGTGAGGAGAGACTAAACCATAATTTAGTTGGCGGTAATGATGGAGATGATGAAGTTTTGATGGTGTCGTTCTCGGTGGTTTTGACGTAACCAGTATACATATTAAATCGCAAAGAAAATCTCGAAACACCTAGAATGCCCATTTCATACTAAATACTCGCACGGGGGAAACTTTAGCGTGAGAATTCCAATCTTCAAAGATAATTTGTCGTGTATCAGGCACTTGGTTCAATTTAAATATCTCCACTCATGGTCTTGGGTTGGGTGTATCACATATTTAACGCACTTATTTCAAAGTCTAAAATTTTCAAGGAAAAAACATTCAGAGACACTAAGTTAATTTAAAACTTATGGGACGATTGAAAAATAACAACTATGAAATGCGTGTGTGTATAGTCCAGAAAAAAGATCACAAGACAGAGTCATGTTGATGAACACGTGATATGTCTACGTAAAAAAATCACCGTTTCAAATATCACTGGCGTAAAAAAAAGACGAAGACTTGATATATCCGATTCGTTGAGAATTTGGTATTTTTCTCTAGACCGCTCACAAAGTGGCAAGCTTAGTGTCGCTCTGTCGGTGCTAGGGATTAAAGTGAGCCCCGGAACAACTGGGAAGGGCACAGCAGCAATGCATTCATTCAACACCAGAAGGTATTTTTGGCAACAGTTCAAGTAAACAGCAAACATAGGCAACACTGACATCCTTTTCTATCTTCTTTCTTCTCTCAAAACGCACGTAGACTGCCAGCGCGCATAGGGGGCACTTGTGGTCACGAGTTCAGAGTTAAGATTACAATGTCACACTGCCAAGTTTAGAATGCTTAAAAAAGAAGTTCAGACATTACATCATACGGGGTTTCCCGAAACCTCACGTCCCATCAGTCCCGGACATGCACATAATTATTAGAGGAGGACCCTGGAAGACGGGCCAAAGTACAATGTACAACATCTTGGGTGGGTGTGTGCTTAGCCTTGGCTATGATAAATTGAATGGGTTGGAGGTCAGAGGTTATAAACCCGGTAGTCGCATGAAAACAAAGCATGTTCCTTCACAGTCTCTCCTTTCTTCCTCTGATCCACAACTCGGAAGTTCGCAGCTGAGGGCAGTATAAGAAGTTTGTTAGTTCTACGGTCAAGTTGACTCGAGGTCATGATAATCTGCTTTCTGGATAATGTTCCATGGTTTTCGAAACGCTATCCGAGATAGCAGGTAAGGTATCATTATTCACCCATGACAAATGTAATGAAAGATGAAGTGTAGAGATACACCCATCATATAACACAGCTCAACAACTTTGATAATGGCCGTAAAGATTTTTGGCTCGATTTCTATGAGACTCCAGCGATTATCTACAACAAGTTGGATTTTTTTCCCACACATTTTAGGAATCTCTTTCAACAGTCGTAAAGAAAATGAACGGGTTAAGCAAATGACAAAGTCGTTCTACGTGTTTATTATCAACAGTTGGCAAGGCTGCCCGTGGGAATGAAAAACACCGACAAAGAAACGTCTAACAGTTCTTACTGGCAAGAGTTTATCATGTAAGAAAGGCCTACAAGATATATGCAAAAAAGAAATAAATATATACATAATTATATAAGCGTGATTCTAACTGCGCCAAAACATCTTAAAACTGTACCGTGACATAACGACCCAATCTTTGTAACTCTCTGGTCTCTCACCCCTAAACTTCTCTTCATCTCTTCCAACATGTCTTCATATCTCATAATTTGTTATCTGCCTCTCAATGCCTATCCCCTTCAACTCTCCATACAATCGACTGATAAGCGCTTAAGCAGAACCTACCGCAGTGTGTGCAACATTC
>BMAT01008887.1:285790-303819 GCA_019649035.1 Elysia marginata
CAGCTTGCTCTTATGATTTGAACGATTTGAAAGTTTAAAAAAAAAATTGGAACACCGTTTTTATGTGTAAGATTGGAAACGTTTCATGACGAAAAAAAATTATTGTGCATTACAGATATTGAGAAGGGAAGGAAATGAATGAAACGTTGAACACAGTAATAGAGAGGTCAATTGGAAACATGACGCGTTGACATAAGAAAAATATAAAAACATCCGTACCTAAGGTTTCCCAAAATAACTATGTAAAAGTAAATGAGAGAGAGAGAGAGAGAGAGAGAGAGAGAGAGAGAGAGAGATCGTTGCCTTATGCCAAAACTGATCAGAATTAGGTAGACATGAGAGAAGGGAGATAACTACGGTTTTACCACAGAGAATTCCGACATAGGTTGTTTTCCCTACTACATGTGATCAATCCGATACGTAGTTTGTGTAGCACATAGTGGCATTGTGTATACATATATAAACTTTTTGGGTCTTCTCATGCAAATAGTGGGATTTTCTAAAGCTCCTTTGTCTCTCACACATTGTACAAGGAAACACGTTAAAAAACTAGACTGTAGTCAGTAATATATACCTTCAGAAAATCAGCATCAGATTAAGGATATAGAGGGGGAAAGAGGGGAGAGGGATGAATAGAAAAGAGAGACAGACAGACAGAGACAGAGAGAGAGATAGACAGACAGACAGAGTGAGTTAGAGAGAAAGACAGATAAGCGAGAATAAAAGACAAAATAATGTGATAGGGACAGAGCTAACACTAGGGCAAAGAATGAAAAAGAATGATCAGAAAAAAAAATTAGAAACTATAAAATTCTACAAAACCATTCTTGATAATTATATTAATTAAAATAAATAAATGTTTCAAGAAGTTGCAAGTAAATCCAGCCTCGTAAAAAGCTTACAAAACACAAAAACAACAAATAATGTTAATTCTCTGAAAGTTTGCAAAATCGCATATCTCAGAGACAAGTCCATTTTTTACATGGGCATATTGCTGTTTTGTAAAATAATATTATATTATTGCCCACATAAGATAGAAAAATATTTAAAATACGCTGAACCATGTTTTATCAATGCATAAAACAGCAATAGCATTCCTCAAAGAATTAGATATGCCTATAAGTTTGAGCCTTCAGAATTTCAAAACTATGAAAATCAGGTACGTATGTGCCATGTCACCAATACATTGGCAATCAACACCAGAACTTAAGTGAGGAGTTTTTGTGACACCTTTTTCCCTCAACAAAGACTAAGTTGTACACTAACTTTTACGTAGTTTAATGTTGTTTTATGTATTTTTATCTACCACTTTGAGACCTGGTCAACTAGCTCAGTTGACCAACAAAGCAGACTTTGGACTGTATTCATGGCCTTGGGAATAAAGTTATATCGAACTCCACTATCTTAAAAAACAGGTTTGCACCTTACCCACAAAGTCATCATGCCTAAGAATATCTAAGCCTTTAAGACCAATATATATGACAAACATTTCAGTCATGTAACCTTGAGGACATTGGAGCAAAGAATGCCTATGCCCCCACATTTGGTCAGTCCGCTACAAATTCTTTGCTAGAGATGTGCAAGCCAGTATTATTAGCAGAGGTGGAACAAGAGAGTGAATACAAACCCTGAAATTTTTTGCTCTCAGAAATCATCAGAAGTAAAAATAGACACAAATGCAATAAAAAAATATGATGATGGATCAATATGTTTTGAGAGTTGCTCTGTATTTTCTAAACTGTCAATGATATGTACATGAAACTTTCAGTTCTTCAAAATACTCTCCATGGCTCTCTATGCAATGTTTCAGCCTAATCTGCCACTTCCTTGGTAGTCTTCTTCCGGTATGGACCGCAGCTCTGAATTCACTGCTTTTGCGAGGTCTTGAACGCGGTCAAACTTCATTCCAGCTAGCCTGTCCTTCAGAATCGGAAACAACCAGAAGTTACATGGAGCCTAGACGGGACTGTAGGAAGGGTGGGGCAAGACTTGAATTCCTAGCTCCAGCAGTGACTTAGTTGTGGCCCTTGCTTTATGGGGACCTGCATTGTCATGAAGAAGCAAGGTCCTGGAGGTGCTAACCTTTGGTCGCTGCTCATTGATTGCTGATTTCACCTGGGAAAGCACACTCTGGACATAATATGTGGTAGACATTGTACATAGTGTCTTGAGGCAAAATGTCAACTACAAGTGGGCCACTGTATTGAATACCTTAAACATTCTCTTTCGGCTTTGAAATCCTGGACCCAACATGACGGGTCTGTCTCCTTGCCCATCTACCCACATGCAATTGAGGCGTTTCGGTGGGATGATAAAGAAGGGGAACCAAGTTTCATCATCTGTGACGATGTCGGAAAGCCTTTTAGGGTCATGCAGTTCAAACATATTCAGCAATTCCGTTGCACTTGAACCCTATCTCTCTTTTGATCAGCCGTTAACAAATGGTGCATCCATCGGCCACATACCTTTTTCATACGGAAATGTTCAGTTATAATGGTATGAACTGTACCATACAAAAGGCCATTGATGTCGCTTAATTCTCGCACAGAGATATGGGGATCTTTATCAATGTCATTCTTGATAGAAGTAACAATCTGCTTGTTCACACATGATTTTGGTCTCCCTGTACGAGGGCAATTGGAAAGTGATTCTTTACCTTCATTGAATTCCTTTACCCAACTGCAAACAGTTTCATAAGAACAGGCACAGTCCCCAAATACAGTCTGCAAAGTTTCATGCATCAGTTTTGCAGATTCACCAATTTTACAGCGCATGTTTTCCTTAGAGATTGCTGCAGAGCTATTCACTGCATGATTTCATCACGTCATGAAATGGTTCGAGAGAGCACCAGCTGTCGATCATTTTCATATATGACATGGCTACTAAAGGTCGCGCATTTACAAACAGGAAGGCCACTCTCATTACTTAATGATCCATCCTCATAACCCCCCCCCCCCCCCAAAATAACATCAGGTAAAACCTGAGCTGGTTCTACCCCTGTATTAGGGCACATAACATAAATTCTTAATATAATTATGAAACAATTTCTTTTCATATAAATCCAGCTGCGAAACTATTCAGTACACAAATTTTTATCTTAGGTGCAAAAGAAAACAAACATAAAGAAATTGTTAGATATGAGAAAAAAAATTGAAACTTCCCAGAACTTAAAAAATTGTTAGATTTGAGAAAAAAAAAAAAAAACATAACTTCCTACTTAATTTGCACGTTTTGGGACATTTTGTGCCAGAGACATTTGATACATACAACTAGATAATAAGATGAAGATCATGAGTGATCTACTGTCATTTTGGCAATGCAGATACAATACTGTCATGGGAACAGCGCATTTCTATTAATTTTTTAGCAACATGTTGCCATTTTGGGTTGAGAACCAGTTTTGAAAAATCTACAACCCACATATGCCAACAGTTTTTCTCAAGAAATAAAAATTCACTTACCATTTATAAGCGTTGAAATGAAAATACACCATACCAAGCCCGTACATAAATGCTGAATTCTGCAATTAGAAAAGTGGGAGGATATTAACATATTTTGAATGAAGGAAAAATATTGATAGGTCTACTACAGTGTAAATCTGCTCTTGCATTGTTTAAAATCAAGATAGCTCCAAAATAGAAAATAATTATAGGTAATATTTTAAGACCAATATATAATGTAGGCTTACATACTTTTCTGGATTCATGATTTTATCATTAATGCTAGAGTATGCTAATTCATTGGAAGAACATTTTTTTTTTAATACCATGAAAAGAAAATGGGGTTATTGGCTGCGTGGTTCCATGTATACAAATATTTTAAAATTGACGCGAAGGACTTAAGTTGAACATACTACTACTTTTTTTTTGCCCGCTCTATAAATTATATAATTATATACATCTCATAGATATGAGAAACATATATACCTAAATAACACCCTCACATCTAGGTCTAGATTACAACCCACACAAGAGTTTTTTGAGCATTTGACGCGAAGGACTTAAATTGAACACACTACTACTTTTTTTTTGCCCGCTCTATAAATTATATAATTATATATATCTCATAGATATGAGAAACATATATACCTAAATAACACCCTCACATCTAGGTCTAGATTACAACCCACACAAGAGTTTTTTGAGCTTCCCAAGAAGGTTTGCTATTTTTTTATGGCTCTTGTATTGTCTCACTCTCATATTTTATCTCAATAAAAACATGAGTGCAGGCAGCTTCCACACAAACAAAAAACAGAAAAATTCACAAGGTCCTTATAAACTATGTGTATTGCCCAGCATTGGTACTGCTACTCAAACTCCACATCAGCAAGTTTAAAATCTTTGATACACCTACAAAAAAAATCACTGGATACAAAAAAAAGCTACAAAAAGAACTGCATGTACCTTCTTACAGCTTTTTCCTTACAACTTTATTTCAAAATTCATCTCTAGCCAGACAAGTATAACTCTGAAAATTAAACTTCCATGTTATTAAAAGTATTCTTCCTAGACTTTCCTGTTTTCATTAGCTGAAAAAAGTTGGCAAAAAATCGGAATTCTTGCAAAAATTGGAAAACTTGCATCCCTGTAAAAAACACAAAAACAAAGGAGGGAGGCTCCTACTCTTATTTCACCTCTAATCTTAATCCCAATAATAGCAGATTAATGTTTGAAAACACAATTTAATCACAGAAACTTTTGCATCTGTTTTCACAGTGATGTAAATATCTGAAAGATATCCTAAGACCAAGTCACTAATAAATTATAGCTTAACTTGGATCAAAAACAAATTACCTCTGAATTGATGTCATTCTGATTCACATATATATAATAGTAATAATAATAAAAACAAAAGAGCATTTCTGGCGTCTTCTCTGATTGGCCCAATTTAACATAACATAATTTGAACACTAATCATATCTAAAACATCGTCAGCTAATTTTTTTTCGCTTTGAGTATTTGTTTTGGTGGAATGTAATCTTAGGAATCAAATAAAACAATATTTGGCCGCAAAGTGATTATGATTAAGATTGGGTTGAGAATATTAAAAAAAATGCTGTGTTTTGGAAAGAAATGATTTCTGAGAAAAGCAAAACTCTGTGTAACACTTACCTTCCAATAGTCTGACTGTATGTTGTGAAACTTTTGGTATGCAGACAATGCTGGAAGAAATTTTCAGAAGAGAAAGAAAAAAATATTTAATTTTTCATCTTTATCAGCCTTAAGTCAACAAAACAAACAAATGTTGAGGCAAATCTTATTACAAAAGCATGAAAATCTTGACTTGAAGCACTTTTTTTCTTTCACAGGTGAGGTCTTCCTTATCACTACGGTCCACGTAAAACTTCTACACGGAGCAATAGCTTCTCCACTTTAAGCCAGCCAAAAATTACTTTAACTTAGAGGTACAGATTTTACAAGGACTTAAAAAAAAAAGGTTACAACACCATTAAAGGAACAAAATTTTCAATAAAAAAATTTTTGACAGGGCAATTAAAATAATGCAAGTCAATTTTTTTAAAAGTAAGGTATATATTTTAGCTCTAAAAATATTGACAAAACAAGTAAGCTGTCGGCTTTACGCCTTCATTAGACAAAAAAAAACAAAAAAAAAACGTGTAAGACACTTACATAAATATGGACAGGACTAATAATAAAAGAAAAGCAATAATATTATTATAAAAAATACAAAATATGAATGATGAGATTAAAATAAAAAAATAACCTAGAAATCTGCATAAAAAGAAAAAAAGGAGGAAAAAAGGGGGGAGGGGGAGGGGATGGTACTAGGGTATTAAGTTACAATTTCGTGGATCCTCAGGCCCCTTCCCCCTAGTACCCCCACCCCCTCCCCCTATTGTTTTGTCAATATTTTGAGAGCTAAAATGTATACCTTACTTTTTAAAAAATTGAATTGCTTATCCACACAGCTCTACTGCGACTCCTGTTCAATCAATTAAAATAATGGTATATTATAAATTTAAGATGTGGAATAAGAATAATTTTGAAATATAAAGTCTTGCTCAGTCAAGTTCATAACAATATCTTAAATCCTGATAAATTTTAAAAAAATGTTCTTGCTCAATTTGAACTATGTTCAAGTTAGTATGGATTTTCTATATCTTTTTAAGGTATTTTCAATGATAATTATATTTCGTCAAACTTTGATTCCATGGGATTCAAAATATCTGTCTAGACAATAATATTCATTAATAAACGGCAAAATCAAGTGGAAAATGGAAAAAAAACCTTAAGCTGTATTTTCAGCATTTATTATACTTGAACATGGATAGGTTTTTATGGCTGTTACAGTAAATTACATGTATAAGTGTTTTCTTCTAAAAACTCTATAGTATGAGCAGCAGTTTTATAAACGTCTCAAAGACATATATATGTCACAAAAAGTGAAGCCATCGTGTTTTTTCAGCCACATCTTTAGCCACAGACAGACCTTTGGGAAAGTCCTCTATCAGCAAATGCAGATGACCCAGGTGGCAATAGATGTTGGGGTCAATGTTGAGTTTTTTCTGTGTCTCCAGCCTTTTGGCAGGATCTGTACCCATACAAGAGCTGGGAACAACTCCTGCAGCTTTCATCTTGTCATTGATCACGGTGTCATAGTGAGCTATTCCCTAAAGGAAATTAAAAAACATGATTTGTCAAGGAGGCTGTGGGTATAAAAATAACTTAGACGAATTATACAAAAAAAATTCTCAAATCCCAAGCTATTTGTTTGTTAATGCACAATTTTGTGTAAGAAAAAGTATCAGTGCATCATATTCAATCATTATCACACTGTAATTTTTTTTAGAATATATCTAAAAATTTAAAATCTCGACAAAAGCATCTTGTTTTGGTAATTGTTTTTAAAAATGTTTATGGGGTATTTTTTTTTTCATTGTTTTTATATCTTTCATCTCCAGGTTGAATCATGAATGATCCTGGTGTACTAGCTATTTTCATCTTCAAAAGTGTTGCTATTTGAACAAGACATTGTTCTAAGCTTCCAAGCGTCTACGTCAACAACTTCATAATATGATCAATATTTTGTGAAAAGGGCAAAAAAGGACCTCTGAATATATTTTCTCAACAAAAAAAAAGTCTGACTTCTAACTCATGATTTTTTTTTTCAATAAAATTGACAAACCTTTTGAATTAATACTTTCTGGGGGCAGGTATCAGAGTCCTCAAATTTGATGTATCCATAAAGGCAACTGAAATTATACAAAGTAAACATATTTGGCAAAGATTCTACTTTTTATTGGAACATTTCAGCATCCAGTTTATATGAAGACAGTGGAGTAAGACTAGCTTACATTTAGAAAGAAATAGTCACCATACTAGTTTTTTTTTTACTACATATATAGAAAGTGAAACAAATCAATAAATTAAACTAAGAAAAAGCATTTGAAGTATTTTTACGTGACATAGATTATAATACATGTACTATTTCTAATTGACAGTTTGATCTGACTCAGTGACTGTTTTTAAATTAAAAGTTTGAAAGAATTTTTTTTGGTAAAGACAAATACTTGCCACCTTGTTTCATGCATTTTGCACGTATCTTCTTTTATCTAATGGTAAAAACGCTTTGTTGCACAACTCAGAAAGAGTAATTACAAAAATAGGATATATTAATTATTATTGATGCTAATTTCTTTTTTTCCGCAGAGTAATTGAATGAAACCTAAAACATACACAGGAAATTTAAGAAAGGGAGCTAATATGATGCAAAATGATATATATACTAACATTGTAATTATAAATTTTATTTTTTGGAACTTAGAAGTGATGTTTGAAACTTAAAAGCCATTTTAAAAATGTTAAATGCAGATTAGATGAGAGGAGTTGGTTGTCCAAAATTTTGCATTTGAACAGCCTTTGAATAAACAGGTTTGTGAATTCCTAAGCTTCTGCAAGTTCTGCACAGTGACAATGAAAATGGAACATTCGCATTTGAGATCAGATGGTGAGAGATATTTCACAAGTACCAAATACAATTTTTTTTCTTCCAACAATGACCAATTTACTGTTTTTACAAGGCTGGTACTGTGGTAGTGGTATAAAATTTTACACTAAACATTTATCCTATTGGTTTAGGCTATGTATAAGTCTAAATGCAGTCAGCATTGCTTAGGGAGTTGTTTAAAAAGTTAAAACTTAAATGTCAATTTTCAATTAACTTCTTTTTGTGTGTGTGTGGAACGGTAGATACTAGATCATGCGGCCCCTGAGTTAATAAGAACACCCTCATAGTCATATCCCTCAATTAAAAAAATTTTTTACATATTTCACCCAGCAGGCCAATTCACAGTCACACCAAAGCAAATTCAACTCATAAAAATTCAGAGCATTACATTTTTACAGCACGGCTGCCTGTTAGACGCTCAAATACCAACATTCTACAAATTTCAAGCACTGCATATAGGCATAGCCAGGTACCCATTTTACAGGTGGGTGGACTGAGGAAAATATGGATAAATTGCTTTCCTAGGGCAGCAAAAACATGCGTCAGGGTCAGGAATCAAACCCCCGACCGCCGGATCGCAGGCCCGACACGTTAACCACTGAGCCACACCTGCTCGCTAATGTTAGCAGCCAAAAGAGATGGCTTGCAAAGATTCCTGTATACATATTTACTATTACCTTAAAACTTAAAAACTACTTACACTAGTTAAACTTAAAGCCTATATATCTTCATCGGATGAAATGAAACAGATATTTTCCCACACCAAACTCTCACCTTGCAGAGATGAAAGTATGGGGCTGAGTGATGTAGACAGCAAAAATGTTACTGGGGTCAGGAACCCAGAGCTTCTGGAAACTAGGTCTAGGTGCAGAAGGGAAAAACTTCTTAAGAGCTTTTCAAGTTCAAGCCATTTAATTTAGGACTTATTTTGAAGCCAAAGTTACCAAGGTAGGCCTACACGGAGGACACTTTCCACAGGGGGTGGTTGTAGTGTACTGACTCTACTACTGCTAGGTTCTCCATTCAAAGAGGTTAGAAAGCTTATATTTTACTAATATCTACTCTAGATCTAGTGTAGACTGTAGTAAGAGACATGATTGTAGATCTGGATCTAAAATCTAGAATCGGAATCACTTCCATACCGACGCGCCACTTTGAAATTAATTTAAAGCACTAGATAAACTTGTTACCTGCTACAATATGACTAATCCAATGTTAATGGATGAATATTCACTGGACATTGGTCTAGTGCGTTGTATTTTTATATTTATAAATGGAATTTTCTTTCACCACTCGGGACAACGCAAGTGTATATGTGACGCCATTTTGTAAACAGACTTCCTTCATTTCGTTACTTTTACTGGCGCGTCGGTATGGAAGTCTTTCCCTAGAATCTAGGTCTAGATCTAGGTCCATTAAAGGTCTAGAGATTCAAAAATGTAGTAACTATTATACTATAAGCATGGTATAGAATCTGCATTGAATCTTGATCAGTTAAAACTGTAAACCTGCTCTACTTGTTTTCATCAGTTGACCAACCTGTTAAATTCTGCCAGCTGCCTCCTTTCATCGCTTGTCAATGCTTCTGTCAATTTCCCTGAAGCCATCATTTCAATTCACCAAGAGATATGAGTCTAGACCTAGATCTAGGCTTGATCAGGTCAGCTTGCAAGTAACTTCCAAAGATGTAAGTGAGCTGAATAGGGTTAGATCTAGATTTATAGACCTAGATATAGATCTAGATCTACGCCTACAGATCTGAAATACTATTGCATGTGTTGACAACATTCAACAGATTATCAATCTCCAGTCCAGAGTCTAGATCTTCTCCTTTCTTACAATCTCCATGGGAGAAGAAATCCAAAATAACGAGCCTTTACATTCTAGATCCAATCTTGATCTATAGAGGACCAGTAGACTTAAAACCTAGCCTACAGAGCATAGCTAGAATCTAGATTTTCTAGATCTTAGAAACAGTGTTCGGCTTAGGATCTTCAATCCAGCGCTAGGATCTTATTCTTCAATCCAGCGCTAGCCTAGCTGAGCTGCGAAGATCAACGGACCGGTTTGCCAGGCATTTTAGGGTTCAGAGCTAAAAGATTTTTTATTTTATGTTTATCAATGATCTAGGGTGAAATTATATAGAAGTTTGATACATTCAAATATCTATTACATTGTAAGCTTTTTAATTTGATTTTACTGCCGTTTATGTAATTTGAAAGACATTTTTCTATAAAAGAAAATAATACTTGACAGAAAGTTTTGACCGTAATAGTACCAACATAATGGTTTCCCCATGATAAAACGTTATGATAGGTATTTTGACTTCATAAAGAAAAGATTTCCAAGACGGGCCTATTCCATTCATCAATGTAAAAACCATAACAAAATTTAAAAAATTATACGTCGGCTTTTAGACTCCCTGTCGAATATGATAATTATGGTAAGAAACCAGGAAGGTATAGTGTTGAACTTTTTTTAACGAAGTCTTTAACAAATCATAGAAAAACGTATTTAATCTTTTGGCATCTATCCATGTTTCTACGGTATAGATATGTCTACCTAGTACCTTGTCTGTGTCACTGTCTGCAACCTCTACCGATATCTTTAAATGTCTAACTTGTCTATATGACCAGACTCCTTGTGGATGCGGACGATAGTGATAGAACATTGGTAGCCTACAGTGTCTTCACCCTCCAGCTGTCAAATTATCTTAAAATCAACTTCACACCTGGAGTAGCCAATGTTCGCCCTAATAGCCCAATCCACATGTTGACCCTCATTTGGTCAGAAGACCGCTGGTCAAGAAAATTTCTTCTATGTATGGTGTAAGGTTGGCTCATACAAACTCACAAGTCGCACAACGGGCCCAACTCGTTGCAATGCATGATGTAAAAATTTCACACAACGGCAGTTGGGGAAACCTAAAACTATAGATTTGATGCGCAACTGGACTCATAGGAGGACGGAAAGTAAACTTTGAGTAGGCCTAGGCTCCGCCTCTTTTCACCAGTGATGGGTGATGACATAAGGGTTAAAATTTACATGCCCCTTCTCGCAAACTCATGAATTACGAAAATAAACGTGCGAAATTTCCCACTTTACCGTTCACACAGCGGCACTGTTTTAGGTTCTCCAACTATCGTTCCGAGACGGCTGCGCCATTCCTACCTATCTACGATTCCTACGAGGCTTCGTCCATCCACTGCAGGATGTAGCCCTCCGCGACAAGCCTCCATCTATTTTTGTCACCAGCCTCTCTGTGCCATAGTCTCCCCTTTACTTTCGCGATACTGTCGCTCCATCTCAGAGGTTGTCTGCCTCTTGATCGCTTGCCGATCCTGGGTTGCCACTCCGTGGCTCTTTTTGTCCACCTGTTGTCCGACATCCTTGCAACGTGACCTGCCCAGTTCCACTTTTGTCTCTCAGCAATCAACACCACATCTTTGATGTGTGTTTGTTGTCGTATGTTTTTGCAAGGAATTTTGTCTTTTATTTTAATTCCTAAAATTTTTCTTTCCATTGCTCTCTGGGCAACCCTGAGCTTATTCCCTATAATCTTGGTAAGGGACCATGTTTGGCAAATGTATGTCATAGTTGGCAGGATGCACTGGTCGTATACCTGCTTCTTTAAAGAAAGTGGCATGTTCTTGTCTAAAAAGATCTCTCTATTTCTGCCAAAACAGCTCAAGCCCGCTCTTATACTTATGTCCACCTCTTCTTTTGTAAGATCCTTCATGCATGTTGATTTGCCTAAATATTTGTATTTTTGTACTTTTTCAATTGACGCGTTTTCAATTTGTATTGTATCGTCGTTTTCATATTTTGTCATAAATTTGGCCATTAGCCGAAATCAATAGCGAACTAGCGAAGCAAAATTCACATAGATGTGTGAATTTCTTGAATCATGCATTAACTGCTACCACGGACTGGACCCGTTGCACGGCCTGTATGAGTCATAGAGGGAGAGAAGATAATTTGACAGGTGGAGGGTGGAGACTTTGTAGGATGCCGTTATCGTTATTGCTATCGTTTTCCACTCCCGTAAAGGTGTGTGAGGTGGGAAAATTGTTCAGCCTCTTGGTATACTGAATGCAACAAGATAATCTTAGCCAACCATGAGTTTGCTGTGATCTGTAAAGCCTAACTGTTCGTGTCATCACAAATCACTGATGAAAGGAGGCGGAGCCAACTCAGAGCTTTTGTTTCCGTCCTCTTATGATGTCCAACACAGACTAATAATAAACGATGCGCATAAATTCTACTGTCTGTAACCTCTACCAATCGCAGAGTAGCAATTATTGCTGCAACTCGTCTCCTTGTATTGGTTTTGTCAACAGTTTGCCACAAGTGTGGCAATATTGCAGAAATTTGTTTGCCTCGGAAGCAGATCACCCATCGACTGGGCATGCAGATATATCGCCTGCACCTGAGGTCCGTTGAATAGTGTGAGCGCTCGTAAACAGGCTAATTTACCTCCCGAGGTATTGCGCGACGAATTTACAACGTTGATTCCTGTTGAAATTTCATCGAAATTAGTCAGCTTTTGACACTGGTGATAAAGAAGTACTGATTGAGAGACTAAAGTCATATTTTGGTATTTGCGATAAAGCTTTGAGTTGGTTATTCTCCTATATGAGCGATCACTCAATGTCAGTTGCAGTGGAAGGACATTTTTCTAATCCTAGTACTCTAGTACTGTTAATTTTGGTATACCACAAGGTTCAGTTCTTGGTCCTATTCTTTTTACCATGTATGCTGCACCTTTAAGTAAAATAATCAGCAAGTTTAAATATGATTTTCATTTATATGCTGATGATACACAGATTTATCTGCCAGTAGAAGGAGATTGCTCAGCCTCGAGTAAAGTAGAGGAATGCTTGAGTGAAATTAAAGAGTGGATGACACGAAACAAGTTGAAGTTGAATGAAAGTAAAACAGAAGTGTTGATTTTTTCGAAAGCGGCTAAAATTTTTGATGAAAGTTATATGAATTTTGCTGGAGAGAGAATTCCTGTACCTACTAATGATTCTGTAAGAAATTTAGGTTTTTATTTTGACTCTCGTCTGTCCATAGAACAATATATCAAAAAAGTATGCCAAGCTTGTCATTTCCATCTTAAAAACATTGAAACTTTATTGATTGTGAAACAGCCCGTATTTTAGTCCATTCATTTATAACCAGCCATTTGGATTATTGCAATTCTCTTTTAGTTGGAATCCCAGATTATCTCCTAGAAAGACTACAAAAAATTCAGAACAAAGCAGTATACAGCTAAGATTATCCTAAAGAAAAAATGTGAAAATTCAGTTGAACTCTTAAGAACTCTACACTGGTTACCAATAAAGAGAAGAATTGATTTTAAAATTGCATGCCTTGCTTTTAAAAGTTTAAACGGGCTTGCTCCATGCTATCTTGAAGACCTTATACATCTTTATCAGCCCATAAGAACTCTACGGTCTTCTAGTGACTTTCTTCTGGCAACAAAGACAGTAGTTTCTAAGCTAGATGAGAGGGCTTTCTCTGCTTATGCTCCGAAAGTATGGAACACTTTGTCTCTTACCACCAAACAATGTTTAACTTTTCAGTCTTTAAAAAAAATCTAAAAACAGAATATTTTAAGTTGTGTTACTCTGCATAGTCTTTTATCATTTTATGAAAAACTTGACTTGTTAATATGTTTTTGGTGATACGTCACCACATCTACATTTGTAAAACTTATTATAAACATCTTTTCGATATTAATCAATATAAATGATTACAAAAGAAACGGGTTTATTTTTCTCTATTCCAACATATTTATCTTGATTTTTATTTTGCTAATAAGTGTGAATATGGCTGCTTTTAGACAATTAACTATTTATACTTTTCATTTAATTTGTATTGTAGTACTCGGTTTTATACTATTCTACGTTGTGTATGACTACTTTTACTTCCTTTACCGACTTATTTACGGATGTTTATAGATACGTTTACATGATTTTAATGCATTTGATTTCCATTCTCATTTTAAAAATTTTTATCAGTTTTTTTAATGCATAGTATTAGAGTAGAAATAACATGTTGGTGCATTTCTATTGTAGAACTCTTCAATTTTATGTGATGTCACACTAATTTACAATGATCTGTATTGTTATGAAGCAACCTTTATATTTCTGTATATTAGCGCCACTGGGCACTTTTTAGTGGATTTTAGGCGCTCTATAAATAAATTATTATTATTTTATTATTATTATTTTTATTTATATACCCTCAATGGATATTTCGCTGATCTTTAGGCCTACAAATGGACTGTTCCATGGATCTTAAAAGTTTTTTCTGAGTAGGCCTAGTTCTTGAGCACTGGTGAGTTCATGCGATGGTAGAGCCATGAAATCTAGATTTAGGCCGCTTGGTATATCCTAATCTTGCTGATTAATTGCTTTTACCAAAGAATGTAAGGATGTGCTCACGATCAATTAAGTTGCCATTCTTTCTTTTTGTCTTCATATATTCTATCAATTTATCTAGCATGATAATCAGTTTGTCTTCTTTCACTTTTAGTAGGCTCATCCTCTTCCCGTCTTAAATTTGTATAGAGTTTACACCCATATCATTCTCTTCATTTGTTCTCCTTATTTCGCCCCCTCTTTTCTTTTTTTTTCTTTTTTTTTTTTTTTTAGTTTTCCTCCTATGGTTAATACCTCTCACCTTTTTTCTACCCAATAACCTATGTTTTTCTTGATTCCTTTTCCTTCTATTTGAGGGACATAGAATCTAAACTAGATCTAGGTTGAACTCTAGATTCTAGATCTTGATCTTAATTTTTAATTTGAAGGAAAGTTGTTGAAATCATGCTCTGTACCTTCACAAGACGGCCTTGAAGAGGATTTCGGACCTTTTCGGGCTAGAGCTCTTCTAACGCAGCGTTTCAAATAGACTTTTCTAGCTGTGGCCGTTATAAATTTTAGCCTTCGTATTGTCATTTCTTGTTGTCATTGTTGGCATAGGCTTTTATAACAAAACGTTTTTACACTTTCTAACGCACTTTGCTAGAAGTAACCAGGAATTTTAAATAGAGCTGCAATATTATGACAGGATAGAAAAGTTCTTTTGATTAACTATAGATTACGTCATTGCTGTTTCGGGCATCCGCAAAACTGTTCTATTTTTATCATGAATCTAAAGTTTTGAAAAGCGATTTTGATGAATATTTTGTACATGAACTGACTATGTTTTATTAAGTTATGTTTGTAAAAGTGTCTTTTTTTCATACATGTGAATGCCTTCGAATATATTTATGAATGGAAATATTTCCTCACAGGGGTGCCACCTTAGCTGAACCTAAATTTTATAATAACAAATTTTATCTGATTTGCAGCAAAAAGAGTCCTGTGCTAATTATGCATTTTTTATTTATAAAAAGCATAACTGACGAAATTAAGGGAAGTGAAGAGTGATTTCTTATATAAATAAATAGACGTACAAATTTAATAATCTAAACTAGATACATGCACTCTAAGCACTTGGAGCTTTTGTGCTGAACTCACCACCTCAAAGAAAAAGCTTGTTGAAGCGCAATTTTTTTTTTACACACAGGAGAGGTTCAACGTGGATCAGCTCCATTATTAAAATTGTGTATCAAACACAACAATGAACATGTTTCTGATATAGACATTCTTTTATTGATTTGACCCAATTCTTTTGCATGGAACATTAGGTGGTCGCCATTTCAAAAAAGGGGCGCCATTTTAAACTAGGTAGTCAACAATTAAAATAAAAGTGATCGCGATTTTAAAAAAAAAAAGTTCGCCAAGAACAGCGTTGCCTTGGAACAAAAACGTTTGCGGCAAACCGTTTGCCTGTTCGAAGCGACCGCTCGCGCTATGCAACGGGCCTATGGTGGCCTTTGAGACCAGATAGGCCGGTTCCGGCGCAGAGGCTATTGTCACTGGGACAGTTACTTTGGATTTAAAATCTGACGGCGGATTCGAATTCCTCGACCCAAAAGTAGCAAGATAGCGACATAGCTGCGCTTTTTAACCACTTCTCGGCACGTTTTCTCTTTAGTTTCATTATTACATTAAATCTCGTTGTCTTCTCTTAGCCTGCTACATGAAAAACGAACAACAAGAAGAAGGAGTTATATTTCAGCGTTTAAATCTATCTGCTCCTCATTGTCCCTCTTTTTGTCTGTCTCTCCGTCTCTGTATTTCCACTTTGTCTCCCTCTGCCTCTTTCACCATTTTATTATTTAATAATGACCTGTTTATATTTAACGGTCAGATGAAAAAACGCACTGTGTCCAATTTGCTACCATTGTAAAATAAAAGTCAATTCATTTAAATTCTTTAACGTATCTCTGGCTTTGTCTGTCCATTTGCCTGTCTATGTCGTTGTTTCTCCTTTCTGTCTCTCTGTGGCATTCTCTGTCTTTCCTCTCTACCTTTTCTCAGCCTCTATCTCTCTCTCTCTCCGGCTCTCTGTGTCTATCTCTAACCATCTCTTTATCTGTCTTTTTTAACTCCCTCTCTCTACCTCATCATCAACTTTATCATCACCACCATCACTTAACCATCAGTACTGTACACCTAACACCATCATCACTACCAATTTAATCAGCATATTACCCATACCTCCCACAGAATCAACAATGCACATGGCTCATCCTCACGATCACCACCAACACCAGAATCACCTCTATCATTTGCACTATATAAAGCTCTAATTACGTGAGTCGTGGGTTTCTTCAGCTTCCACTAAATGAGGGCAGATGAAGGTAAGCACTTTGGACCAAACCACCTAGGATATCAATGCTTTATGATGAAGGCCTACTACACTGTAAAAAATATTGCCCAAGACTTAAAGACAAGTCTGGTCAACTTATATGGGACCACAGAATTGTCTTTTGTTACCTTATGGGGTCACTATCCAATACTATCTTGTGAAAGGCCTTCCCCACTCCCCCCTCCAATTTTGCACCAAGGAGGCTCAGAGTTGTGACTGAACAGCCACCAGTACAAGGCAAAACTATCAATGAAATGTCCTTTCAGTTTTATAAAACACTCATACAGTGGAATCTGAACAAAGTTAATACATGTAAGAGGACCTCTAACTTGATCTCTTCACTGCAGCACCATAAAAATGGTTTTCTTTGCAGTTTGTGCAGTTATGTAAAGTTTAAAACGTATTCTTGTCAAAGCACTTGCTCGAAAAGCTATATTAAAATTTAAACCTCATGTTTACTTCTTATTTTACAAAATAAATGTTATATTTTCTCTGTATACATTACAACAAAGCAAATTGAAACCTTTTCTTTTCTCTGTCTATGATAAAATCTTATTTTTCCCCTGTAACTAGCTATGTAAAAATCTAATCTTTTCTCTATAAAAAGCTATTTAACATTTCTTTTCTCTAACTTCAAAAAAAAAAAAAAAAAAAAAAAAAAAAAAAAACCTATATGTATAAAACTTGATCTTTCCATGTATAAAACCTACTCTTTTCTCTGTATAACCACTCCCTGGGAGATACATTGAAAAGTGTAATTCCTAAAAACTATCACTATAATTTTCACCTCAACCAAGAAACAGCTACTGAATCTATGGAAATTCGATCCAACTACAAAGGGTAAGTCCCCATCCAGTTTCCCTCCACACAAAGCTTTGTGAAAATCTCATTAGCTAGAAAAAAATTTTTGTTCTTTGAAATCAAAATAGTTTTAGAAAGGCTTTTCTTTAACATGTTAGCATTTAAGGATGAGAGAACCTAATCTTTCTACGCAAGGTAAAAACAGAAGATAAAAGTAATAAACTACAGTAGAATCCCTCTAAACCGAAATTTTGGGATCCTTCTAATCAATTTCGGATTAAAGTCATTTTGGTTTAAAATAAGTCCTTTTTTTAATATAAATTTTAAAGGGAAATAATCGAGCCCCAATTACTGCAACATCACAAGTTGTCTCCCTTTGCATTTTTCAATCAATAAAGCCCACGGACATAATGTGTGTTCATTTGTTCATTGTTGATTGTTTTTTCTTTTTGTTGTTGTTTTGTTTTCCTCTGTTTGAACTTCTCCACCCAACT
>BMAT01008893.1:0-12281 GCA_019649035.1 Elysia marginata
GCACGACCAAAGGCTGTTTGGCACGTATAAAAACTGACCACGAACAAGAAAACATTGTCTGGAGTCGTCGTGATCATAACCATGACCCTGTTTCAGCAGATTCTGTGACAAGACAAATACTTAGAACGGAGTGCAAAAGAAAGGCAAAGGAAAATCTTACAGAACGGCCATCAAAAGTGATAATGAAGGAAATTGTTTCCAAGCCAGACACGGACTTGGTGCCAAAAGACCTCATAGCAATCCATTTTGTAATCGAATGTACAATTATTTGGCGAAGAGGAGAATATTTTCGGGAAATGTATGGTAGGTTAAATTTTCGGGAAATGAAACTTTCACTTTTTCGGGAAACGTAATGCTACCATCCAGTTGTCTGTTGCTGCACACAGCTCAACTTTCAACGGATTTCACACACAGATGTACTGTATAAACCTCAGTATTTTAAACACACAATAGGCTAGTATTAAGGAATTCATTCTATTTAGGTACGTAAAGAAAACTGAGTTGACGTATGACGCTTACTCTATTCATCAGAAAACTGTGTAGACTTTGTCCTGTGGAGAAATGGAACTCAGCAAACTTTGGGTTTCTCTCTCCTCGCTCTATATACTTCCAAACAATGTATTTTCTGAGATTCTGCGCGTCCGACCCCCATGAATTGACACTGTGCTGGGAGCGTGCTATTTATCTTCGGTATGAATTAAAGGAATCACATACCCTGAAACTTGCATAGTGCCCTATAATAAAATGTTTTCAACTTTGAAATAATGTAATGATACATAATCTTTTAAAGAGGAAATGGAAATGGTTCTGAGGGGGAAAAAGCGAATAGGGGCAATGAAGAATGAATGAGCAGGAAATAAAGAAGATAAAGCGTAAAAGAGTGACATGAAAATGAAAAAAAATGAAACATTTCACAAAGGTAAAAGATATTAAAAAAAAAACAAAATAGTGAAAACAGGGGCTGCATAATCTTCACAATCGCTGCTTCTCTCCGCCATCTCTCTCTCTCTCTGTCTGTCTCTCTCTGTCTATCTCTCTCTTTCTCTCCTCCTCTTCTCTTCTCCCCTCTCCTATTTCTCCTCTCACTGTCTCTATCTGTCTCTCTCTTCTCTCCCTCTTTCTCTGTCCCTCTCTCTGTATGTCCCTGTCTGTCTGTCTGTCTGTCTGTCTCTTTTTCTTTTCCCTTTTCTCCTTCTCTCCTCTTCTCCAGTCATCTACTTCTCTCACCTCTTCTGTCCTTCTCTCCTACTCTCTCTCTGTCTTTCTCTATCTCTCTATCTCTCTCTGCCACGCTAATTCCCTGACTTTCAGGTTCCTTCTGTCAACGATTCAAAACGGTTGACCTAAAATTGACATAATGCGGAAAGCAGACTGGATTTGCCCTCTGGGAGTAGGAAGGGGGATAAGGGGTGGAGGTCGTTAGAGAACCCAAGAGACAGAATAGAAGAAAAAGAAGGTCAAAGCAAGTGATGCGTAAACAGACACCCTCCTGACCTACTAATATCTTAAATACTTTGAAAGGCTTTTTGAGGTAAATTTTACAGCCAGTGTAGCTAGCTGGATGGGAACTTAGTAGCTGGAGCGGCGTAATTTTAATAGATGAAATGAATGTATCTTAAAGTTAATCTAGCCCAATACTTCATCAAAAAGAAAGCTTTGACTGGTAACGCTATGAAGCGTTAAAAGGAAATAGCAATTGTGTTAGAAAGTCAAAACATTTTCTTTGGTCACCAACAATAATCTTTAACAGACGAGATAATTAAACAAGTTAGGAAAAGTGCAAACAACAAATTAATTTAATATGATTAATATAACTATGTACACTTACAGACGCTAGCAGTCTGGACATAACATAATTATGTTTAGCTTCAAAGTGTAACAGTTGTTCGATATTCTGAGAGGTTTTTTTAAAACATTCAATGGGGGCAAGGGGGGGGGGTAAGATAACAAGTAAACTGAAGAAGAAAATCTGTACTTTCTATCGCGATATTCCCGATAAGAGACTCAATACGAGTGGCAGCGACAAGATCTAAACGCAAGTTGGTTGCGTTAATATTTCGTGTTGATAATGTAAAGTCCAATTCACTTTCAGCGACTTTCAAACACAAGATTAACAGGTTAAAAAGAGTACCGGTAAGAGTAGCCTGACAATTTTTTCTCTTCACCTTCATCATACAGTACAAACCTTGACTCGCACAGTTCAGAAGCCTTGAGGTTAAAAAGCAAAAAAAAAACGTGACACGCAGAGCTTATAACGTAAGAAAATCTAGTGCCCCAAATCTAGTCTACTTCTAGGCTAAATCGAGACTTCATAATAATGAAGACATCTTCTGAATCTAGCTCTCAATCTAGATTGTCTTGACTGATTTGTAGAATTATGTCATTTTTTGGACACTAAATCTATATCTAATCTAGATTCTAAACAACTCAATGAGCGAAGTTGGAAAGTTGTCGAAATCATAATTTATTTTTACGTGTTCTTCTTCCCACCTTTTGTTTTCAAAGTGTGAAAAATGTATCATAATAACAATACTATCGCAGAGTGAAGAAAAGAAAACATACCACCTTTCAGTTTCAACAGAATAAGCCATTCAAACCTCAAACACGGAACATAGAGTGTGACATCATTAAAAATGCGTATAAAAAACCAAAGAGGAAGAGGAAGAAAGAGACAAAATAACAAAGAAAACCAAAGTCAAGAGGAACATCAATATAAGCTTCATGTTTTTTATGTTCCACTGAGAAATAGAGGCACACATTGAGGTGTCATCTGCCACTTTTTACCTTCAAAGGTGATAGTGTTATAGACTAAAATTAAAGTTCAATAACATAATAAAAGTAAAAAAGATAGTCGCACTGAAACCTGACTTCAAATGTGTAAGAAAATGGAAAACTCGGTTTTAAAAAGACTTTTGTGGACCAAAACTATGTCTAGATTCAACCCATCTGAAGAGGCATTATTTTGAAAACCTCCCACATATCCGAAGCCTTAAACTTAAAGCTTTCAAAGGCAGTGCACCGTTCGTGAACAGTCTTTATCCCCAGGCCATAACATTTCTTAATAAAACCAGACGCGCAAGAACAGTTCCTTAAACTCTAACTATTTGTAAAGTGCTCTAATTTTACCTGCAGGAAAATAAACGTGTGTATAAGGAGCGCGTCAGAAAAGATGTGTGTGAGCGTGTGAGTTTATGTATAGCTATGTTGAATTATCGTTGCATCAATAGTATATCCAAGTATTATGCATAACGTGTTTTTTGTTGTTGTGATTTTCTTATGATGTGTATGGCAACTCACTGTATTTTCGATGTACACAAAATATAATGAATGAATAAACTTGAACTTGTACCGGACAGGTTAATCTTTTCACGTTTGAAATAAATAGTATGTATTGTATTCTAAATAGCAACAACTAGGTGGATTACTACAGACCTTTAGCACACGCACCGTGTCTCACTACGCGTACGTGAAAATCGGGAAAGCAGATTGAGTTACTATAAAAATAATGAAACCAGTTTCTAAAAATAGACCCACAGACGTTCTATTTTTAGAAACTGATTTCATTATTTTCATAGTAACTCAATCTGCTTTCCCGATTTTCACGTACGCGTAGTGCGACACGGTGCGTGTGCTAAAGGTCTGTATTACAGACTTTAAGCAGCAGCACGTGAGTATGACGCGAACGTCTGTGGCGTCTATTTTTAGAAACTGGTTTCATTATTTTTATAGTTTCCTCAATCTGCTTTCCCGATTTTCACGTACGCGTGATGAGACACGGTGCGTGTGCTAAAGGTCTCTATTAACAATAAAAAGCCGTGAAAACCGCAGCGTAATCGATGGTCGAAAGGTTTTCAAGATATGAAATTGGAAGTGGCAAGAGGTAGGATTTAAACGAGGAAAAACAAAGATTCAAATCATACTAAAGGCGGAGATTTCAAGTAAAGCCCACTGCTAATTTTGTACGTTTAAAAATCTTTCAACTATTTGATCACACAGTGGCTGCATCGACTATCTATTCTAACCTCTAGATCTATAGTTTATATGAGACATGCCTTAATAATTTTATCGTTTGTTCTCTGTGTTTTATGTTTTTAAATCTTTCCGTTCAAGTAAGCAATTCGCATAGAGAGGCTAAGCAATGACCTTTGCTATGAAACTTCGTTTTCAAAAAGTGCATTGGCGACATGGTATACGTTGTTTTTCTAAAGTGATAGGCCGTGTGTGCCGTAGCTAGTTTAAGTTGAATTTTGAATTATACTAAAGGTAGACATTTCGAGCATTTTCTTTTAAAGCCTTCTCTCCACTGCTAATTTTATACATATAAAACCCTTCAATACGTTAATTTTAAAGAAAGCACCATAAAAGTACTTGAGTTTGCATAGTGAAAAGAGGATTTTTTTCAAAGTTGAAACCAACGCCTCTTTCTTACCTTGAACGTGTTTTTGGTCTGGTCAGCGACATGCAGAGGTCTCGGTATGGGTAAAGGAACCGACAAATCCTTCAGCTCTTTGAACCAGGCATTCAAAGCTTTGATGTGGTTCTGCATGTAGCTGTTGTCTTTGCCAGCGAGTTTCAGGCATTTGAGAACATCTAGAGACAGGTGTGTGGCACACGTCATCTCATCCATGCGGCTGTTGCACGATGTCTTTTGCACGCACTGAAAAGCTGAGCTTCGAGTTGCCGAGAAAGTATAGCCCCCTTGGTGATCTTCCGTTATATTGAAAATGGATCGTGGATTTTTCATTTCCACACACGGTTTAGGAATTTTTGAAGCAAATTTTCCAGTCGGATTTATCAATGCGGTTGTTCGGAAAAGCCCGGTGTGGATGAGGCCAGCTCTCTTAAGGGCGTGAAGCCAGAACATTCGAAAACTCAGTGCAGCGCTTTTAGAAAGTCCATGTGGGACAAACAACCAGTAGAACGCGTCAGGTAGCACCATGGACGGGCCTGTGTCGAGATGGACCAGGGTATTGTCACCAGCTACAACCGGGTTGTCAAGAACTTCCTTCTCATCAGGGTTAAAGGTCGCCGCGTGCTCGCATGCGAGGACGTCCTCACCAAGTCGGAAACCTTGTCGGAATGACACGCGTCCAAAATCCGAAATGAAGTACATCTCGTCGTTAGGAGCGGGCGGGGTGAGCTGCTTGCTCCAGTCGGGTGGACTATTCATCGGGTATTCCCATAGGCTGGTGGATCTAGGAAACACAGCGTCGTAACCAGCGTACTCGTACGGGTTGAAGACGTTTGTCCCGTTATAGTACATCCCATATTGGTAGACATCTTTAATCCGGAAATTCTTGTCAAGCTGCGGGTATCTGGCGACACAGTCAGCTAATACGATGACGTCAGCACCAAAGGAGATGACCTTGATAAAGGCCTGGTTCAGATCTGTACTCTGGTACACTTGGCACGCCTCGGGCCTGAAACAGAGCGCCAAGAAAAAATACACGTCATAGAAAGTCTATTTTAAGAGCTGTCCTTTTATATCTTATTGATTGGTTTACATCTTCTAATATTCTTTTATAGTTTTTAAGTCTCCTAAGTGTCCTTACAATGCTTAATATAGAGGGAGATCATCCACGGAAAACTGTTGCTCGATGTTACAGTGTTAAACAGAAGGAAACCATCGATGAGTGTTGATGTTTATAAATGCAAACATGAAAAAGCTAACTTGAATCCAAGGGACGTTATATAATTTTCGCCTTTGCTTCTTAGACGACCTCTTCTTAGTCGTTGTGAGCAAAAGATAATAAAAAAATTGTAGTAAGATAGTTTGAAAAGGGTATTTTTATTTCCAAACCGACTATCGTTAAATTCAAATTAAGGTAGATAGAGCAACAAATAATATGCTGTAGGAGATTAAATAAAAAAAAATTTGAAACTCCGAATTAAGATCTAGTAGACATGAGAAATTTCCGTTGCGTTTGGCATGGATCAGTTAGACAAAAAACTTCAAGAGAAAATTTTACACAGGTCGCCAAGACTGATTTTGTGGTTGAGCCTTTTGAAACATCAAATTGTCTTGCAGTCGGTGTAACCTGTAACATTATAAACGTTTGTTAAATTGTCTCGCAGTCGGTGTAACCTGGAACATTAAAAACCTTTCTTAAATTAATCGTCTCTCAGTCGGTCTAACCTGGAACATTATAAACCTATATCAAATAGTCTCGCAGTCGGTCTAACCTGGAACATTATAAACCTTTCTTAAATTAATCGTCTCTCAGTCGGTGTAACCTGAAACATTATAAACCTTTATCAAATTGTCTCGCAGTCGGTGTAACCTGAAACATTATAAACCTTTATCAAATTGTCTCGCAGTCGGTCTAACCTGGAACATTATAAACCTTTGTTAAATTGTCTCGCAGTCGGTGTAACCTGAAACATTATAAACCTTTATCAAATTGTCTCGCAGTCAGTATAAATTAGTCTGAAGTCGCAACCTTCACACCACGAGACTTTGTCCAGTTGAGAAACGTCTTTTAGTGAGCTTCCAAATATTACAAACTGTGTACAATTCTAACTAGTTTTAAAAGAATACTAGAATTATTATTCTTTTAATAAAAAAAAATGAAAAGAAGCAAAGAAAAACTAGAATAGTTCTTGACTCAAACGGCATTTTGTTTTGGCAACTGTCTTTTTTCGATTGGCTGTGAGAAATCTATTTTAGAACCAAACAATCTGATGAAGAAAGAAGCTAAAATCCTAATTTCTGTAACCTACTAATGAACAGTTAACCCAATGGTTGGAAACACTAACAAACCAAGAGTTTCTAGTGTGTAGTTTGACCATACTTGCCCATGTTTAACTTAAAGCAGCCTATTGACAGCTTCGAGCGGTTTTCTTATTAGAAGGCGCTTTGACTTTAAGATCTAGTAGACAAGTATTAGCATACACTAAAGCTGTGTGTCTTTTTTGGATTTAAATATGACATAAAGTCAAACAAGCTGCTTTAAGTTTTACATTTGTGTACTGTACACTCCTCTCGCATCAAAATAACACGACCAATCAAGAAAGCCGATTGCTGCTACAATTAGGCAAAGTTTCTAGAGCTACCACCGTACTTGCATCCCTTGACGCTGGTGTGCCCGTTGTTGACCAGGACGACCTGCCAGTCAGCCCAGCCTGCTGTGTAAACTGACACGTCCGAACAAGCTTGAGGAAGTCCGTCCAGGATGATCCACTTCTTGAGCCCGGTGTGTAACCTGGAGGCAAACATACAACACAGTCAGTCAATAGTTTCAGATAATAAACCATGTTGCTCGTTAGAATAGCAGCCTTAATACATCTTATAACTATCCTTTATCCGTTTTCCTCCCGTTTCTCTCCCTCTCTACATTCCCTACCCTGGCGTTATTATGTCATTCTCCTATTATCCCAAACCTCGAATTTTCCACAATTTCCCAAGCTCCTTAACTATCGAGCCTATAGATATCTCTACATCCCTCATACCCAACATCTCAAGCAATACTATTCATCTCACGCTAACCACTTTCCCTGGTGTATAACACTCAGCTGAGTAACTACGAGCTGCGTACAGTACTCTTTAGTGTGCGTAGTACTGTTGCCTTATTACGGTACGTTTATCCTTCCCTAAACTGGCAACCTCACTGAACCAACTGCTTCTGAAAAGAGCAAGTAAATGCATTTTAAAAATCAGGCGCTGTCCAAGTAATCCCGGCACTGGAGATGTCAGAAATGGTGTCGTGATCGACCACAGTAGATCCTTGCCTTCCATCACTTTGCCTTATATGATAGGTCCGATAGCAAGGTAGGATCCCTGGTCTCAACCTAACTATTCTTTATTTGGTTATATTCCTTTCAGCAGCCTCAAACGCAAAATGAAACTGTGCAAAAGAAGGCCATGCCTATATCCCTATCCGAACTAAATCTCTAAGCTGTGCTCTATACCCTTAAAAATGTACATAAATCTTGTCTTCTAACAGCAGAAATATTACAGATTCCTACAGTATGAAAAACCAAACTATTTCACCCTCAAGTCTACCATGAACCTTCACTCTTACCCTTCAACTCTTCCTTTCTATCTATCTGTCTGTCTATCTGTCTCTCTCTCCCTCTCTCTCTCTATCTCTCTCTTCTTCTTTATCTCACTCTGATCGTCTCCTCTCGTTATCTCTCTTCTCTTTGTATCTTATTCAACTCAAGAATAGAAAGCGATTTAACAACTAACAAAGTCACCATAGCAAGAGACTGAGCCTAAAAGTTTTGGCCCCGTGATAACGCTGAACAGTCCCATATTTACTGGGAATGGGGATATGCTCCATCGCGAGTCTCTGGTACGTAGGGTTCAGTAATGTTGTATTAACTTTACTTAGACTGTTAGAGCATGCATATCGATTGTTATAAGTAAAATACTAGTCAAAATCTCTGGTCAGGAGATGACCCCAAGTCTGTAGTGCGACATCCGCTTCATGTCAAACAGGTTTTAGTCTGTTTTGACGGCATGACACCACACATTGAAAAAGAACGAACCTACAGAATTAATGATTGCAAAAGTTAATTATTTAAAAAAAAGGAAAAGTTTTTTTATCACATTATAAAGACTATTGATAAAACTTCGATGAAATTAGTGTGACGCTCACTGCACGTCTCTCTACCTTGTGTGTGTTTATACTACAAGGCTGAGGACGCATTTGAATGAGCTAATAAACATGGCTGCTTGCCACCATAAAAATTGTACTTCAAAAACATCTTGTAAAACGAACAAGATAATCTACAAAGTGTGCAGTTTTTAATAATCAAAAGCGCGCTGAAGAGAGGTAATCTTTTAAGAGAGAAAAAAAAGTACTCAAAAATTCAAAAATTAAAAAACAACTCTGTTTATAAACTTGCTTGCTAGGGCAGTACCATGGTATTGGTGGTCTAAACCTTCAACATGAGAATGTCGACACAGGTTGTGAATGAATCATCTCCCGTCGTTACTGCATCAGAATAGCCTCCTTCGGGTTTAGTTATTAGACAGTGTAGCACTTTGTGGTCTGGTTAGTTCCGTTATTTTCTTTGCTACGATGGAACATTGCTGAGTTTTTGAGTCGCGAATGGTTCGTGTTATTGGGAATGAGTTCAGAGCTCAAATTATCGTTCCTGTTTGCACACTCCCTCTTTGAAGTCAAGTGTGTGCAGGCAGGACAGATAACTTGGTGATCTATTCTCATTCCCAACAGGTAGTCCTGTTCTATTTTATAAGGAGCCTGTTTGAAAGGACCCAGCTTTTTTTAGCAATCTGAAGCCTGGGAGGGTTGAGCAGTGTCCCCAATGTTAGTGCCACTTGGTGGAATATGGTGCTCCTGCTCAGTGTGACATTGTTTTCTTATAATAATACCGGTATTAGACATATCAGTGTACCCTGGAAGTCCTGCTGAAATTGAAACAAGGTTAAAAAGATAAACTTTGGTGAAGCGAAAAAGTGTGGACTTAGAATAGATTTGTTTAGCCAGGAATAACTGATATTGAGTTATACGTGAGAGCCTAGCTGGTCGTATAGGGTCACTTAGTTTTGAACCACGTGCACTATAGCGAAGCGGGCAAGCCTACCAAACATAATTATGTTGTGCATCTAAGTTAAGGTCTAGTAATTTTCAAAAGATGCAGCCTTGTGGAAGAGCAGAGAAACAAACAATACACTTGCATTTTCTTCACACTGTATCAGCAGCTCTAGAAGTACTTTAGCAAGCGCAGCCAACCAGTAAAGAGGACGTGCTAAAAATAAAAAGGAAGAGTGAAAAAATCCACTGGTTTTGTTTAGCTTGTTTCTCCAGGTTTGTTATTGTAATTTGTATGCATGTGTGTGACTTCTCTTTCTACGCCATGTTTCAAGAAGTTAAAAAAAGCATGTACCGGTAATTTAAATCTTTCAGCTGATGGTTCAATCAATTTGTTCTAAAAATTACATATTTGTTTAAAAATTGTCCAGACATCTTCTGTTTCTACAAAACCCGTACTTGTTTCATTGAGCTTGACTGCACAATTAATTTTTTTCTTATTCAAAACAAAGATATCAGTATGTCAACAAGGCTGTAGTACTGAAAGCATAATGTGTTTTTTATAAAATATTTTAATTTGAGTTTTTCTATGCAAAGGTTTGAGCACATTTTGTCTAGTTACATTGCACTTTTAGTCAGGTACATTTAATACGAACTTGGATATTTGAAATCTGTTCTTGATCCGACGAGGTATTTACAATACCGGTACTGAATCATCTTTGTTTTGTAAAGTTCTCTGCCTCTGATGATTCGATTTATAGATCATTCGGTATAAAACTTTGTCTTCATGAGGTTTGAAATATATAATTCGGACTGCGTTATTTCAATTGTAAATGGGGTAGAAATCGACGAAGATTGCATTCTTCTGCGTTATTATATTAACAATAATTTTTTGGATAAACCACAAAGGCATTGTCCTTTGGTAAGAAAATGAAATGGATAAGTATTGGAGTAATGTTCAAAATAAAATTTGATTCCCTTGGGAGTCCAGGAGAGTAGGTAGCAATACAAAGTCAAACAACCAATAGAGGAGTGACATTTTTAACACATTACTTACCTGTGTTTATTCGTGTCAGAGTGCGGCTTTGCTTTCTCCTTGACCCCGATTTTCCCTGAAGATTGTGGTTTGGCCAGATTACCAGCCGGTACCACAGGAGCTCGCCCATCTTCTAAAGAGTGATTCAACCCTGGTTCTGATTTCACTGCTCCAGACGCCCGATGTCTCTCCAGGTGTAACTCTTTCAAAAGCTTCGACCCCGAGGCGGCTTCTTCTGCAGAAAACTTCCGTACAGATTCTGGTGGGATTAAATTTTTATCTCGAGCTGTCAGAATCGGATTGGTTTCTCGATCTTTGCCCAGCGATTCCTCAGACTGTTTAGATAATATCGTATCTGCTTGCTTTGTTTGCGATTCATTCGTTTTAGAGCGTTGGGGATTTACTCTGGACTTAGAGCCAGATTTTAGAGGCAAAACGATGTCTTGTGGAGAGTACGCCCCAAGCTTTTGAGACTGGTTGAGCTTGTGTCTCTTTGTGTTGCCTTCTGGCGCATCTCCCGGTGTTTCTTGTCGAGAAACCGCGACTTTATGACCATCCCCGGATTTTGAAGTTTCCAGATGGTCCTCGACTAGCGCTGACCGTAGCGCGTTGAACTTGGCGAGAGAAGTTGGAGCTGGGAGAAGGAGCAGAAGTTGAACTGACAGAAACGCCGCGATCATGAAAGCCAAGCCGGACACCAACCTCCGCTTCCCTGGGCGCACAAAGTTTAGAAAAAAACAACAACAGATTACAACGTTTGCTTTAAGGTGATACAATATCACAAAAGTTTCAGCTAGCATCCCATACAACTGGCATTGGTTACACAACAGTTCTCGTTGGTAGATTAGGAACGTTCATCGGATAGAAAGAGAGAAACAGAGAGAGAGAGAGAGAGAGAGAGAGAGATACACAGAGATAAAGTGATTGAGATAGAGGAAATGGTGTGTGTGTGTGTGTGTGTGTGAGAGAGAGAGAGATAGATAGAGAGGGAGAGAGAGAGAGAGAGAGAGAGAGAGAGAAAGAAAGAATGAAATAATTGTGTGTTGGTCTAGGAAAAAAATTGCCAGAGACAAAACTTAAATAGAGACCAGTTTTGGCGTTCTATTTGTTTTCGAGTTTTAAGCATGGAAAAACTTGAGTCAATGCTGGAACTAATAAGCCTTGTTTGATGAGACCTAAAGAGTCTAAAATTAAATCATTCATTTTTTTTTTCAAAAGCTATTGTGCTTTGAATATAGTTAGTCCACTAAACCCTACATCTTGTTTTTCTACCTGCAATCTACAGAATACACGTCTCGGGCTCTAGTCAAGATATTAAAAAAAGGACAGTTGCACAAAAAAATTGAATCCTTTTATAATGAAAGGTTGAAAAAGGGAGAGAGGCAGATAGAAAAAAGAAAGAGAAGGGAAGAGAGAGAAAGAGAAAGAGAGGGAGAGAGAGAAAGAGAGAGTGAGAGACAGACAGACAGACAGACATACAGACAGAGCTAAAGCGTCCATTCGCAGGAAAAATATTTGAAAGAGAACTCGACCACTATAAACAAGCGATGTAAGAAACTGGAGTTTGAACGTTTTTTACCGACAGATTTGTTCTTCTTTGAGTGAATATTTTTAATCTACAAGTAGAAAGACAAAGACTAGAAAAAAAGAAGGCGAAGGTCAGGTCAGAAAAAAAAATTTATTGTTTGAAAATGTTACAGTTTTGAAAACTGGCGGTGCCCAGACAATATCAGTAACACTTAAGG
>BMAT01008895.1:49087-64868 GCA_019649035.1 Elysia marginata
CAACAAGATTACCTATATCCTATGCACATAATGCATCTTCTCAGCCATCTTCAAATTCCCTTCCCTCCCATTTTCATCTGCAACTGCCATTCACAATCACACTGCTTACAGCCTATGGTAATGCTACCATACCCTATACACTCACTTGTATACTAGGGAAACAGGTGCTTCCATGAATCTTGCAGAGCAGGCTCAGTCAAAAATGACCTACGGTTTTATGTTCATAGATGTAAGCTGTTTATTTACAAAAAGCAGGAAAATTTTAATACCTGTATAGAGTACTTCATGTGACACTGAGTAACCAACAGCTGCACTTATTGAATCTTGCGTGGATCAACTTAAAAGGTAGATATAACTCTGTACTTTGGCCTTTACAATTGTACAACTCACTCCAAGTGTTTGATTTTCTTTAACCCTTAAGTTTGGAGGTTTTCTTTAACGTTTAAGTTTTGATTTTTATTTCAAATTTTTTTACTTATTTTGCCACAGAAAACTGCTAAAAAATCAGAATTCCTGCATAAATTGGAATATTTGCATCCCGATAGGCCTATGTATGCTTTTCTTGCGGAAAGGTTCCTTCCTAATATTTTTTTCTACATGAATAAAGATTGCTCAATTTCTCCAGTTATATCCAGGTTTGGGCCTGCCCTCCCCACTTAAACTACAGCACAGTTAATAGATTTTATATATATAATACAAAAAAAAAATGGGGATTCCTCTGAGGTTCTTTTGTGGAGATGGACCTGTTGCAGTGGGCACCACTATAGTTGAAAACTATTGTATCAGTAATGAGTTTCTTCAGTAACTTTAATATTTTCAAATCTGATTGTAAAGCTCGTGCCTGATAGCAACAAAGTTCTACTTTATCATGTTTTTGTCATACTTACTTGATGGAGGTATCCTCTGTGCCTTTGAACCCAGCTACTAACTCATTAAACAATGGATCCACACGGGTGTGAATGAGGATCAGCTTTCCCAGGGCAGAAGCTGCTCGCAGGCGCACAGCCCGGTTAGGATCATTGATAGCTTTCACAAAAGTTGTCTGAAGTTGTGGGAGGAATGGTTTCAAAACAATGCCAACCTAGAGAGACAGAAACAAATTAAAAGTTTCAGATAAAGAATTTTCAAAACTTTGATGATTCCTCCCAAGTTAATTTATAAATTCTGTCAAATTGCCTTTGTAATCTGCAGCAAGCAAACAAAATGATGACCCCTGAAAGTTTCAAGAGAAAAAAAACTATACTTAGAATAAATATTTAAATGTCTATTTTGACATTTCATGCCAGTTACAATCCTACAACTTACTTTCTCTAACAGCATAGACAGAGTATCCAAGAGAGCGACTTTCAGTGTCCATGCAAATCTGTCACCGAGGATCCTGATCAGAGGTCCAGCTATGTTGAGGACGGACGGCTTCAGAGCTTCAGGTGCCGTGACAGCAATAACTTCACCCAGACCCAAGGCAGCAGTCTCCTTCACCTCCGCTGCTCCATTCAAAATACCCTCACGGAATATTGGCAAAACAGGTGCGATTCCCTGGCGGAAAACAAATTAACACAGATGAGGGCTTAAGAATTCAAAACTAGCTAGAACAAGAAGAATCAGGAGCAATAAGATCTGATGAAATATGACTTTGATGAGGAAAAATTAAAATTGTTTAATGTTAAATGAGGACAAACAAAGAAAAGATTTGGAAAAAAGGTAAACATATCAGAGATTCGAAAAACATCTTTTCCTTTTACAAGTGCATAAAATGCTTGCTTATTTTGAATTGCTGTCTAACATTATATACCATCATATTCATCCCCAAGCTCTATTTTAGTTTATTCAACAATTTTCTTTAGTGTCTTCTTAAATGGGAATTAAAAGTAATAGATTTCAATGAGATCACAAATGGGTTAATTTGAATTTACAAATAGACTGAAAACAATTTAATACCACCAGAAACTTCCCACCCAATTTCACAATAACTTATAATTAAATGTTTGGTGCTTCAAGTAAAACCTCACAAGGTGCACATAATAAAAACATAATAATGTAGCCTATAACGCGTTAACGATTTTCAGATTAGCTTAACTGCAACTTCTTATCGGTCAACTGACAAGAGTTTTATGCAGAAATTCAAACAGCCAAGTATTGAAGTGTTTGTGTCTATGACCTGACCACATATGATAAAACATAATACCTAATCTTACAATGCTGTTTTCTCAGTTCCTAATTTTCCTACACTGTCATTAAAACAAGGGATATCTTGTGAACTATTTAGAACATTGGATTGAACTAAAAGAAAAATACCCATGAAATATTCCTCTATGAAAGAACTGTTTAACTGAAAATATAAAATTTTAGCTATATGAAGAGTTTTTCTAGAGCACAACACATATTCTAGGATAGCTCACTTTCTTAGGAATACTAAATCCAGGTAATTCCTTGCCCTTGAAGTCTGACAGGGTGAACTTGACAGCTTGTCTGACACTGGTAATGTGTTCGTCCACTCTGCTCATATCCACTTTCTGAAACAAATAGGGCATCAAAGAGGCACATTATTTCTTTGCTTCTATTCTTTTCTAAAAATACACACAAAAATTAGTCTTTTGCTACATCTTTTATATCACTTTATCAGGAGCAAGACTTAACTCATCTATTTTTAAGGTTCAAGTTAAAAGGTGATAATCATCAGACAATGCTCCACAGGTTTTTCTAGCATCTCATATAAAATCATTCAATATATTGTATCTTTCTGTGAAGCATGGACCTATTCCAAGACGGTTCAAAAAAAAGATACAGACGTTTGAAATGTGGTTCTGCAGGAGACTTCTCAAGGTCCAATGGACAGAAAAGAAAAACAACAAAGAAATTATACATATTGCTGATGTCGGCGAAAGACTGTTGCAACAACTTATGAAGCGGAAACTTGGGTATGCTAGACACATCATGAGAGGCAGCTCAGGAACTTTGCTACAACTATCCCTAAAGGGGAAAATCGAAGGGAAGAGAAGACAGGGAAGGCAAAGAAGAACTGGATGGATGATGTAAAGGAATGGTCAGGGTCGACAAGCTATGGAGATACAATACAGAAGGCTGAGAACAGAGAACAATGGAGAGACATGGTTGCTAACCTTCGGACCAAAGATGGCACTTGATTATTATTATATTGTATCTTAAAAATCTGATCATAGCATGAGAACCAAAATGACTAAACAATTTCTGCTTATGTCATAGTAACAAACAGGAAAAAGTCTAAACCCCCTAAATCGTAAAAATAATCTGAAACCAGATCAAATCTGAAAGATACATCCTGTAAACAGGTATTTTTTTATAGAAACAGATGCAGTTTTAACAGAGTCCCCACTTAATCTTTGAAATTTTTTCAAGACCCCAATTAGCGGGGGGAAAAAGCAGCAGAAAAACCAAAAACAAGAGCCCAGTATCAACGATAAAAAGTTGAAATTTTTTTAATGAATACATCAGTACATCTTATATATATTTTTTATACACTTGAATTTAAAATGATGTCTCACCTAGAGTTGTATTCCTTGACTTTACTGGATTCATTTTGTTTCTTTTGATTTAATAAAAATTACTGTCTTGACATCTGTATATTACACAGGTCCTACCCTTTCATAGTTCTCTCTATACCTAGGTACAAAACTATTTACAATTTGCCCTTTTCCTCTACAACAATTTTAAGGAGGCTTTCTTCTCTTCAACTTCCTTACAAACTGAGGCCGACTCCTCTTCCTCATTTTGAAAAGTAACACAGCTCAAATTTGGCATGATTAAAAAATTTCTAGATCTAAGTTTCCAAGTGTAGGTTTCCTAGATTGTAGATTATAAACTTTATCTGGATCTACATGTATTTGATATCTCAACACTCCTTAGTCGTAAAAAAATTCTAAATGTCTAGATCCAGAAGGCCTAACAAATTAAAATCTAAACTCCTATCCAAAACATCTCAACAAGGTGTACATCTAACACTGCATTCCTGCATCACAGGTCTCCCGGCAATTTTTTTCAGTGATGAGTGAATACATATAGCAAGATAGAAAGGAAGAATAACAAAGCCTAGGAATGGGTATCACCCATTTGCAAAACCTGAGATTCCATAAACATTGCTATTGTTCCGCGATCCTACAGACCTGCCAACAAATCCATTTACTTCACAGGACAGTGGTAACATTAAGTTTTAGTGACAGTAGTTTTTTAAAGTGGACAGCGTTGGATTAATACCGCAACCCATGATTCTGGGGAGAGATGCACAGGATAGGCACAAGATCTGCTAATGACGTTGTTCAGTTTAAGGTTACATGTATAATGCCGAACAATCCCATCCAGTCATCTTTTGTGATACTGATAATCCCTGTGTAATCATCAAACAATAAAGAAAGGCACCCTTAGATCTGCAGATTGGTGGCCTCTGCATCCCTAACATCAGATTAGAGCAAGCGTACAAGAGCCATGCTCTAAAATGTGAGGCGGAGTCACTCCTTTCTTATTGTTGTCATGTGAACGTAATATATACATGCCTATGCACTGACCACAAGCATCAATGGCATAGAGTCGGGTCTTGGACCAAAGGAACATGAGGCACTGGGACTTAGTCTACAATGTTTATTCAGGTTGACGTATTGTGTCAGTGTTCCTTATCACTGTGATACAAGTTATCGGACACAGCCCGGGAAAATGTGCACAAATGATAAGCGCATTTACTGGCTATCATAGACAACACATTTGAAAACTACTTGACTCTTTGGTGCCAAACATACGTTAATACTACCGGTAACTATTCACGCAAGTACAAGAGGTAGCGTTGTATGAACCATTTCAATATATCAGAATCGCATATTTGGGGGGTAAAAAAAAAATAATTCTGAGTAACCTAAACTTGAGTTTATCCACTGGTAATTTTTTCCTGTCGACATAATTTATTACGGGGCAAACAGAAAAGTGGGCAGGTCTGGGCGCTTCCTATCCTACGATTGGCATCCGATCTGCTGATAAACTTGTCAACAACTCTCTTCATCAGAGTTCTGCACTCACTGATTGAGGCATGATTGTGGCCCAGGGTACGCCAATCTAGCCTGTATTAACAAAGTTTTTAAATAAGAACTTCAGCGGAAATCGGCTAAAAAGCTGACATTTCCACCTATGCATATGGCCATCATAAAACTTTCAGACGTTTTGTTTTTCCGCACTTTCCAACCCATTAAAAAAATTCCCGACCTGGTGGGGACCCTGTTTTAAACAAAATATTAATACAATATTTTATCAAAACAGTTTAATTGTTTTATTCATTATAATATAGAGGTAAAGGAATGGCTTAAATCTGTGCTACGATACATAATGGAGTGGACCTAAATACTAGAGTGGTGGTCTTTATTGAAGATGGTATTCAATTGAGGGGTTCCACTATAATAACAACAACAACAACAACAACAACAATAATAATAATAATAATAATATTAATAATAATAATAATAATGTAGATCATTTAAAATTTACAAGCTTCATAATACATTACAGCTCTAGGTGCACTCAGTTTTATAGCTAAGAATAAAATAATTCAGTCTAACATAGCATCCCTAGTGCGCTGCTATTAAAAAAGAATCATAATGAAATGCAATCACACCTTGGCTATGGCATCAAGACAGTTCCAAGCAGACAAGATAAGTCTGTCGTCTGTTCGAGCAAACAGACCAATCAGGCCCCGGAACAGCTGTGGTAGGTAATCAGAGACATCCACAGTCGTATTTGCGCAGAAGGTGTGCAGTATGAGAACACCAGCTGTACAAACTGGTGCGTCTGTGTTGTGCGTCACTACAGACAAAAGATCCTCCATTATGGTGCGCACACCCATCTCATCTTCCACAGACAGTACAACAGATTTACAATAATCCAGTTCCTGGGAAATAGAGAAACAAAAAATAATTCAGAGCTTTTTCAGACATCATTTAATGATAAAGATCTTATCATCAATCAAAGTTATTTCTTTAAAATGATTTTTTATAATTTCCTAATTGCTGCATTAGCAACTTGGCTGGAAAAAAAATCAATAATGAGAAAATAAATTTTGCAGACAGGTTGAAACTTTGAGCAAACGCTACCAAAGAAAATTCAAAATTCAGTTTAAAAATAATTTGTGTTCAACTGTAATGCTCATTTAAAAAAAAAGAAAAAACAAGGGCAACTACTGACCACAAAAATTTATTAAAGGGAAGCAACTCTATACTTTACATCAAAGTCAAAAACATGTGAAAAAAATTGGCTACCACCTGTAGAACTGTTTAATAACAACTTTTAAAAAGCAAAAGACAAATTTGTGCTGCAAGACAGAAATATGTGTATTCTTGTTGACTTATTCTTATTGTTGTATAGTCCATTGTTTATTATGAATATGTAATTAAGGAAAATCCAAATATATTGCTCAACAAAATATGCCCCTTTTATAACGATATCTGATGCATGCAGAATTTGAAGTGGTGGTAAAGCTTGCATGGAGGGGCTACAAACAGGTACACTGTTGCCTACATAATCCCCTGGGAAGGTCTGAGACAAAGGTCATTAAATCATCAAGCAGGTGACCTCAGCAATAATACTGAGGGTGGCTCACTAGAAATCCAATGAGGGTGGGCAAGAGTGAATGAAGGTGGGTGAGGTGTATCCTTTATGTAAGGACACTGACACTAACACTCTTGCTTGACTTGGAAGAGCCCATGACCAGCTAAACTAAGTGCGATTTGCAAGATGGTATAAACTACCATAACTCAATTCAGACTACTCTATCAACACTTTTGTATTTTTGATTAATTGTTGAAAATTGAGAACTCTAATAAAATATATAATTATGGTTGGGTAATAATCCTAGAAAATCAGGTTTAATTACTTTAACTTGCCAAAATTAATGAGGAAAGATAATAGAAATTTTTTCATTTAAAACGTAGAGAAAGATGGAATAAAATTTACTTTTAAAAGGCACTCTATCAAATTAAAATTTTGACATTTGAGTCATTTTCATTGTTTAAGAGACATATAAACAACACAGATATTGTTTAATCAAAAACACTTTTTCTTTTACTCAGTGAAAAAGATTCTGAAAAACACCTGTGGACTGTTCGCTTACCTGGGCTTCCTCTGGGGTACCAAAACTGTCACTAAGCGAGGACATGAGGGCAGGCAGAATTTTGCTTAAGTGTTTGGTAAGTGCCTCTCCTGCTACAGAGGAGAGCAGAGAGAGAGCCTGGGTGTTTACAGGAGGTGCCGTCAGCTGGTGATAATATAACAAAAAAAAAGCCAGAATATAGTGGAGTCAACAGAGGTGAAATTAAAATATTTTTTTTCATTAATAAAAAAATTGAAATTAAAAATCCTATATTATGATGCCATACACACTTTTGGTAGTTTTCAGTACCGTACACAAAAAAAAAACCTTTGATAAAAAAACCAACAAAGAACAACCATTAAAAAAATGTTTGACACCTGTATATTCAAGAGTACAAATATGTACTTTTTATGCCTTTGGGCGACAAAATAATGTGCATGCATTATATGAGAGAGGAAATTTTAAAAGAAAGGTGATCTATTAAATCAGACACAGATAGGAAATATTGGATTGTTTTGAGTTATTCAGGTATTGTCATTGTTTTAAAAGAAAATTATGTATTTGTAAGACTAAGAATGAAAGAATACAGAAATCTAGGTTTTGCTGTTTTCAGGCTCTTGAGTGCAAGTCCTTTGAAATTGATAAATAAATTAATCTCTCTTACCCAGTCAGCAGTTTTCACAGTACAAAGCATTTACATTTTGTGACAATGAATTATTCTGAGCATCTAAATGCTATAAAATGCTTGTAGAAAATTATCAAAATTTTGTGGTAAGGTATTGGAAATTCTTTTGATTTAAACTGTAAAGAAAGATAAGAATACATCAATGGTTGAAATCAGTATTCTCATAATTTAATTTCTGACATCTGACTCATTTAGACTGGGTGAAAGACAAATTGATATTTTTGTCTTTAATAAGGGATAAGGGTACCAACTGCCTGCATAAACCCAATTGCCTTGCATTACTTAACATTATTTTTATGAAAACAAAAATAAATAGGAAAACAAATGTTTCTCAAGTTTATTCTATGATCCCATATCTAAAAAAGAAAATAAAAATATTTCAAGTAGCCTCAGACTTTATAAACCAATTGCCTACTAAAAGCTAACTTACAGAGAAAAATTGAAGTAAAAAATGACCTTCAAACAATCTTTGAGTACAAAAAGTCCTATTAGAATTATTTACCAAATTGGAAATTACATATAGAAATTAAGAGNNNCTCTGGTCTCGATAGGATTAGATTAATATAAATATATATATATATATAAATATATAAAACAAAAAATAAAAAAAAAATACAAACAAAAACAAAAAATACTATGAGATTAAAAAAAAAGAACAGAATTAAAAAGATATACAGGGATATAAGCGAAATATCCTCAATCAGAATTAACACATTATTTTGCAACATTAGTTAAATTAAAAAATTATGTCTGACTTAAATTACCTGAGGCACTAGATATGGTAAAACCACTCGGCTCTTGACAGCCATGACATGTTTCAGTCCATCCAGGGCTCTCTCTGACATTTCTGGATTATTCTGGAGGGAATGTTATGAACTAGCATCAGGGTTACAAACAAATAAAAGGGCATTAAGATGTGAGCTTTAACTATTTTGTTTTAAAACTGCTTCCAATATATATTCATTCAGGAGGCTAACAAACTCTACAATGCAGTCCAATCCCAATATTTCCCACGACACAGGAACAAATTTCAACTTTGAACTGCCCAAAATTCCCATAAAAGAGGGAAAAAATAGGTACCTGAACATTTTTCATATTTTTTATAGAGTAACCTTTTCACATTTCAAGTTTCGAATTACTTGGACTCAAATGTAGTATAGAAACTTTCAACCTCTTCATATTAACATATTATTTAATTTGATAAATAAAAATAAAAACCATCAAATGGGACTGAATGCAACCTCAGTGTTCCATCTTTTAAATTTAAAAATTCCATTTGGAGATGGTTGTGAAAAATAAAACTTGATAAAAATTTAAAGAATTGAGCAAAAATGAAATCAACTTGAAAAATGTGAATATATAAAATAAGCAAAAATACAGTTATTTTAATTATAATTCTTGGACCTAAACATAGATAAAATAATTTGCTGTCATTCTATAAGTAAAGAAAAACATAACAGCCTTAAACAAACCTTAATTTTGTTGTTGGTGTTGCAAACTGCTGCTTTGCAAATCAATTTATTAATTTATTAGAAGTAGCTTCAAGACCTAACACATGCCTCAATATAGCTTATGTTTTGGGCGCCATTTTTCTTCTACTTTAAGATCTGTGTGTCATGTTTTATTCTGTATTTGCATGAGAGCCTCAGCTCTTGGTGTCTAGTTTACATATTTTGTGAAGGTCACTTTTTTCCTAAATAGTTAGCTATCCTGCTTTTTATTTTTTAAGTTTCCCCCAATTTTGTTAAATTTATGGACAAATTGGCATCACTAAACTTAATTTGAAAGATCGAAAAAAGAAAGCCTACCAGCTGTCTTAACAAATTGGGTAATATTTCATCTAGCGCTCTCTGGCCAATATTTTGATGCAGGTTGTCAAAGGTGTGGGCAGCTGCTGCTCTCACTTCCAGCAGGGGATCTATGAGGGCGCGTCGCACTGTGGGAATCAGGCTGTCTGCAAACACACTCACCTGGGATAAACATGTAGAGAGAGAAATTCTTACAGGTTAAACTTCACAGATTTAGAACTATATGAGCAGTATTGTTGTGAATGAAAAACATCTTTGAGAATTGCCTAGTTATTAAGTTTAGGGAGAGAAGAACTTGAATGCAAATGTGTTTTAGTCATGAACATCTATGTAAGGCTGAGCCAAAAACAATTTGTCCCAATATTGTCTCTTCACCAAACAACTCACCATAGTGTCAAAGTTCAAATTACTGCACATGAATAAACTTTTGTGTTCAAAATACTTAATAGCTCATTAAAAAACACAAAATAAGTAAAACTCACATGCTCTTTACTAGTTGAGGCCATGATCTCCGACAGCCCAATGCAAACACCCTGCCTTTGGTCAGGCTGGTTCGAGTCGAGCCCACTCTCCAGGATTGGGATTATCTCTGGCAACACTCGTTCTCCGAGCTTACGCACCAGGTCACCCAGAGTGCGGGCTGCAACCTTGACAGGAAAAATGAATATTTTCGATAATGTCATGAGTACAAAATAAAGACAGTAATTTTGTCCTTGGCTAAAAAAAAAAAGAATAAAATTTTGGGTGTGCAATTTTCAAAGGTCCAGAAAGGAATTTAATTCATAGGATCTCAGGTAGAGCTTGATAGAGCTTGAGTATGTCTATTTCAGTATATTGTTGACAGTGGTAAACGTTTATCATAATTCTAAGCACAAACATTTTGATGACAAAGAATGTTCCATATAAACTTGGCACCAGTTCGTTATGCAAGGTTTGAAACACAAGGATGAGGAAGGCAGAGACAGTGAGTGAATGAGAAAATAAAGGAAAGAGTATGTGTGTGTGCAAGATTGAAACAGAGAGAGAGAGAGAGAGAGAGAGAATGGCAGACATTTTAGAAGACAGTGAGCCAGAGAGAGACAGAATGGCAGAGATTAAGCTTACATTTCGCTTGTCATGGCTGGTGCTGGCTAAACATCCCAAAAGAAGAGTAAACAGCGTTGGCAGAATTTCTCTGAGAGTGCGTGGCGTGTTGGCCACAATGATCTTCCAAACGTGGAGGGCATTTTGTCGCACCATTAGAGCCGTGTCTGAGCGACCCATGTACAGACCAGACAACACACGATTACGGCGATCATCTCCCAAGGCCCGCATAATGGCCTGATGAAAGTACAAAAGTATTTATAAAATTTCAGTGTATACTGTATGGCCCTTAAAAACACTTCATCTTTTATTTTTTGTACTGACAGCTATATTTACAGTTCTAAATTTGTCTATATAACTGCCTTAAACAATAATTGTATAAGAATAAACTTAGTAACTATATCTCAGTAAGCTGTCTGTGGTGTTTCGTGCATAGACCTCATTTCATATTTGGAATTATAAACAAGACCATCATGTTTCTTAATATTTGCTAATAAATGTAATATTTGTTGCTTTAAGTGAACTTAAAAACATAAACCAGCTATGTGCTGACCTGCTGTGAAGATTCTGTTCCAAAATTATCATCCTCATCAGCAGTCTCTGTAGTCATCTTTCCAGATACACCTTGAGTGGAAGCAATTGAAAAAAGCTCAAGTCAGGCCTAGTTGAATCCATGTTCTAATATAGTCACTAGAAAAAAAAAATTATTCCCTACACTATTATTATTTCTGTTCCAACTGTTCCTAATTTTTTTAAGTAATCCCTCTGAAAAAAAGTATTTTAAAAAGTTTATAAACTTGAGGTGTATTAATAATTATAATATAACCACATGTTTGTGCTTATGTTAATATGTAATTAAAAGTTATTTGACATAAAAATGGCTGAGAGTTACTTCCTTCTTGGATTAAACAATTTACTAAGCCCTGTATGAGCACCATTCTACCTTTCATATAAAAAAAAATAAAAGGAATGAAACCAAATTCCAGTTAAGTCGGAACTGGGTCCTGTCCTGCCTTTCACAGCGGTGAAAAAAGACTTACCAGAAACTTTGTAAAGCAAATCTCCCAGCAACTGCACGGAGCTGTTCCTGATTCTCCAGTTGTCGTCAAAGAGACCTTTCTCCAGCTCGGGCAACAGGAGCTCCACAGCTGTCTCTGCATACTGGTTGATGATACGCTTTCCTGCACGCAGTGCCGTGTCACGTACAAACTCATTCTCATCAGAAAGTCCCTGTGGCAGAATTTCAAAGCACAGCATTTCTATGACAATTTTGTAATTTTCAATTTAAACAAAAGGTAGCTTAACTTAATTGATATCCTTTTTTGAATCCTAAATGTTTGTAAATGCAAATATAGAAGAATTGGAGCATTTATTAAACTCAAGGCATCACAGCTAGGAAACCACAGGTTTGGCCAAAACAAAACTTGAAAAAATACAATGTCAACAAGGAGTCAAGGAAAAGTAACAATTACAACTGCTGGTATAATCCAAAAGCGTTTTAATAAATAAATAAAAAAGCAATGCTTTTAAACACAATGGTAAGGAGATACGAAAAAGACTGTTACCAGGGATGAAAGAAAAAGCAGCTTGATATTCATGAAATATATTACTTCAGGATTCCCAATATATTTTGTTTATGGTACATTGTCAAAACTTTGTGGCCGATAATAAGTCATTTTGTGAGCTCTCATTTGAAAAGAGAAGAAAAAACTTTTGGTTTCAAGACAACTGCAGGAAGGGTCAAAATTAACAAGGTCACTTACCTGTAAAATGGAAGGTAGAATTGGTCCCACATACTGCACAAACGTCTGACCAAATACAGAGGGCAAGTAGATATAAGTCATGATGTAACCATCACGGACGTGTGGCATCACATCACACCGTTCTGCAGTCTGTATAATGTCACCCATCAGTTTCTTCAATTTGTCCTCACCCATTCCTCCAATAACTTCACTCAAACCTGGAAAGTAGAACCGTTGGAGAAACTTGTAAAATATCTAATAGTTGATAGGATCTTACATAAGCATCAGTCCTGTATAAGACAAGTGATGTAGCATGTACAGGGGCTAATAAGACTAACAGGAATTATTACTCACTTATTCAGTGATGCAAACTCCAAAAAAGTTTTTGTTTAACATTTCCTGCAACACTTGATGGATACTCAACTAAAGCTTACTACATGGTTAACTTGTTTTTATTTTTACCGATTTCAATGAACTCACCAAAAATTGACATGATTGCTTATTACTTATGACAAGAGTTATTACTTATAACAAAAGTAAGAATTTAGCTTGACTCTAAAACCTTATTACCTTGAGCAGCTCCTGATCGATCCACAGAGCTCTGCTCAGACACAAGCTTCTCCATAAGCCAGGGAAGAAGATCCTGGAAAGTGAGTTCACCCATACCCCGCACCATAGCGCCCAGGGCTCTGGCTGACACACTACGAACCTCTGGCACAGGATCTAACAAGCACTGCTTCAGCCCTGGGATCACTGATGGCAAGTAAGGGGACAGATCCTGGAGTGTGAGAAACACAGGGAGGTCAAATAATTTTTTGTGTGTAAAAAGCAAATCAAGCATTGATCTCACATGCAACACAAGTCATAGATATAAGTAGTGCAAAAACAATAAATGTATTACAAAAAACCAAAATGGAAAAGACGAAAAAAATGTGAGATTAGGCATTCTTGGCAATGAATACTCTTTCACAAAATTTTTGGGAGTTGTAGTTGGACTAAACAATGTATGGAGAGAAAATTATCAGTGTAGTAATATTGACCCAGCAGGAGAAACCAAGGTTGGACTTTAAGCTTCATCTGATACAACTTTTTTTACAGCAATGATCATAGTAGGCCCTACCTGTTTTCTTGAACCGCCAAATCACATAAAGCTACAAAAAATTAAATACTGAACTTCAGATTCTAAGAAATTAATGCTATTGTTTGAATTTCTTCTTGTATTATTGTTTTTCTTCGAACTAAGTAACATATCCCTACTTCAATCGAGAAAATGAGGTTTTTCTTTTACTTGGCTTGGGCTTGTTTGTATCTTATAATCAAATTACTTTCTTAAAAGCCCAAACATGGAAAAAGCATTCCATAAAAGGTGACCTGTTATTATTGCTGCAAAAAGTTTCATAATGCTACAAAAACACAATTTTTTTCTTTTTGGTTTTTACCTATGTGAGAAGGAGGAGGAACAGGGGGTAAAAAAACATTATTTTACTGGTAGGCTGAGAAAATCTAAACTATACCTTTTTCAGTAACTGAATAATATTTTTTGAAAGCAATCTAATAAAACATGCCTTTTAAAACTGAACAATACCTTCGTGAACTACCTAAACTATACCTTTCTGAGAAATCTTAAATATATACATTTCTAAGGAATCTAAACTATACCTTTTGGTCCGTAAGAGAGTACATATTGCCCATAATTTGGGCAGCCATTTTGCGTGTGTCTGTGGTTCTGTCCTGGAATGCTCGCTGTATGACAGGCATGATCAGTGCTAGTGACGGCGCATCCACAAAGTGAACAAATTTTGTCTGCAGAAGTTTCTCCAAACATATAGTTGTTTTCCTAGTTGGCTCTTGTAAAGCTTCTAAGAGATTTGGCACGATAGCTGTCCAAGGTGAAACAAAAAAAATGTATCATTTTATATAACTCTTTATATGTACATATATAGACGTAAGTCTGTTATGTTCCCACGAATTGGGTCTTGTTGCAGAATTTTGCCACCTAAAGGTATGCATTAATTATTTCAAAGCTCATTAAAAGCACTTTCAAAGCAGTGGAAAAAAACAATTTTAAATTTTAACCTGAGTTGTTGCAATAGGATGGTGGGGGAACGTTGAGGCCCATTCTAATGACAAAGAGGAAAAAAAAAGATTTCACATCACAAAGGGTTTAAAGATATCCACAACCAACCCTTTAGTGGAATATCTTATTCTGACATTCTTATTTATGTTTTATATGTTTAATTTTAGTTGATATGAATAGTAAGGACTTTACACCTTTATAGTTGTTTAAACTTAAAACACAATTTTTTTCTTTTTCTGAAATTTTAAGTCCTAACACTGACAACTTCAAATGGCTAAAATTTCACACTAAAGCACAATAAAGCTTTTATGTCATACCAATATCTTACTACTATCCAATTTTAACTTAAGATTCATTATGAATGGTTGCAAGACAAATTCCCTTATCAAGCTACGGTAGCTATAGCAGATTTTTCCCCTTCACAACAAATGTGAGGCAACCAGGCCAAATCAAGCACAAGTCGCTCAGACAAGTGAGGAACCCTTTAAATACAAAAAATTTTTTACACAACTTAAATCAACTATTCTGATTGGCTTTGAAATGAAATATGGAAGGTTACAAAAAAATTTGTTTATATTTTTTCTAATCTCTCAAAGGGCATGAAAACGTTAGATACTCATATGTCAAAATTCTTCCTTGAGCCTTCATTATGCAGTGAAAACCTCACAAGTACATATTTACCTGAAAGTTAGACATAAAGCAATTAGTTGTTCTATCTATTTATTTATTTATTCAAACTATCACAGAACACATTTCTTGCCTTGAATCTCTGGGTTTCTGATCACGGAACCAATCTGCATAAGTGCCTGCGAGCCTGCTCTCTGTACCTTCATGTGGGAGTCAGTGAGCACCTCAGTCAGCTTGGGGACAATGCTGGGCAGACAAGCCGAGAGCTGCTTGGGAGCACAAAAAGCCATAGCCCCAAGCAGTTCCACAGAACCTGTGAATTAATAGGAAAAAAATGACTATTATTATCATTATTACAATCATTATCATCATCATCATCATCATCATCATCATCAAATGTACTGATCTGCTGGGGCATAAGTGGCGCTGCTCTTGTGGCGACACAGTTACGGTGAGTAAGGATGCTAAATTTCCCGAGAGGGCTTAATATAGTGTATAAAAATTAAATAAATAAAAATAAATCATCATCATTATTATTATTATTATTATTACTATTATTATTCTTTTATCATAGGAAAAAATTACTGTTCTTGTTCTTATAATCACTACTTGTGTGACAAAATTGTGTACATCTATCAAAACCATGTTTTTGGGAGGTTT